>JAJIBD010026471.1:0-116770 GCA_021461705.1 Cryptotis parvus
AATGGCATCTGGTTGATTCAGGAATATGAAGAGCCTCAAACCGTTCCTTCAGGGTCTTAACAAGGAAGTCTGACCATCTTGTAGGTGGGCGGCCACGTGATCTTTTGACATCCCGTGGGATCCAGTCGGTAATGGCTCTAGTCCAGCGGTTGTCTCCAAATCGCATTACATGTCCAGCCCATCTGATTTTCGATGCCTTGGCAAACGAGACAGCGTCCCTGATTCTGGAATAGCGACGGAGGTCAGAACTCCGGATTCCTTCTCTCACTTGAGTGAGACGTGATATTCCAAGCATAGCTCTTTCGATGCCTCTCTGGGAGACCCGAATAGCATTCTCATCCTGCTTTTCGTAGGGCCCAGGTCTCTGAGGCGTATGTTAATGCAGGGAGAACGGTGGAGTCGAAGAGATGTGCCCGGAGCCGGAGGTTCTTTGTCCTTTTAGCTATTTCTTCGATGCCTTTGAAGGCATTCCATGCCGCTCTCTTCCTCCTGCGCAGCTCAGGTTTTAGGTCGTTCATCATGTTGACTTCTCGACCTAGGTACACATAACTGCTGCATTCAGAGATGTTTGTTCCATTGAGAGTGAATGGGGCCTCTGGAACTAGTTCATTTCTCATGAACATAGTTTTCTTCAGATTCAGCTGTAGACCTACCTTTCCACATTCTCGGTCAAAGTCAGCCAGCATTTGTGCCGCTTGGCTAATGTTTGGTGTTATTAGAACGATGTCATCAGCGAAGCGGAGGTGGTGTAGTTGCCGACCATCTATCTTCACTCCCATTCCTTCCCATTCTAATTGTCTCATGATGTTCTCGAGGGTGGCACTGAAGAGTTTTGGTGAGATGGTATCACCCTGTCGAACCCCTCTTTTGACATCAATGATCACTTCTTTGTAGAATGGTGAGATCCTGGTGGTGAATCCGTAATACAGCTCACGAAGGATCTTGATATATTGGGTTTGAACACCCTGTTTGACTAGGGCTTCGATGATTGCTTCAGTCTCCACAGAGTCAAAGGCTTTCTGTAAATCAATGAATGTGAGACAGAGTGGCATCTTGTACTCCCTACAAACCTCAATGAGCTTGGTTACTGTGTGGATATGGTCGATTGTGCTGAATCCTTTCCGGAAACCTGCTTGCTCGCATGGTTGACCTTCATCTAGTGTTCTGCTAATCCTGTTCAGGATGACTCGTGTAAACAGCTTGTAGATGACAGACAACAGGCAGATGGGGCGATAGTTGCCGATGTCATGAATGTCTCCCTTCTTGAACAGTAGAACTGTCCTGCTGGTTTTCCATTGGGAGGGCACCTTGCATTCGCACAGGTAGCGTGTGAAGAGCTGAGCTAGTGTATTGATGAGTACCGATGGCAGATTCTTCAGATGTTCGGGTCTGACTTTGTCTGGGCCTGGTGCTGTTCCCTTCTTTACCGATGAGATGGCATGTCGGATTTCAGAAGGGAGAACGTTGGGAATGACATATCCATCCTGTGAAATTTGGTATGTGGGCAAGTGGATGTGGCTATCAAAGAGATTTGAGTAGAAGTCCTGGATAATCTTCTCCATTGCCTTTCTGGAAGATGTGATAGATCCATCAGGGCGTCGGAGGGCAGTCATCTTGGTCTTATAGTTGGCGAAGGACAGGGGTCAGGAAAATAAACATTTTTGTTACTGGATTTGGCATACCGAACACGCATCGGACAGCTTGCCAGGCTCTGCCATGCGGGCACTATATTCTCATTACTTTGTGGGACTCTCTCAGAGGGGTGGGTAGAATATTTGTGGTAGTTTGGAGGTAAAGTCACGGGGGGCGCAGTGCGGCCATGCACTGGAGAAAGCTGGTTTCTGCTCTGCCGGGTGTACCTGTGTCTTAGGCTCAAGCATTCCTGGGTTTGAAATACTCTCCTCTGAAGGGCGGGTCTCTGCAGGGCGGGTCCTTGTAGGCTGGGTTTCTGACAAGCTGGGCTGGAGACTGGATTAATCTGTGGGCTGGAGACTGGATTAATATGCTGTGGGGAGATCTTACCAGCTGCAGAGTGTGGATTGTGGCACAGATCGCTGCCAGCAAGGTGTGGGGATTTCTCTGGGCTCCCCCCGAGGCTCCATCGGGATGGTGGACTCGGGTCGGAAGTTGCCTCGTGGTCCATGGAGTGCAGGGGGGTTCTACCGGGAAAGCTGGTTTCTCCTCTGCCGGGACTGCCACCTAAAGGTGATGGGCTTAAAAATTAAGGAAAAAATCCAAGTATTGTGAGTGCAGATTCCAAAGGCCAAACCACAGATAAGGAGGAAATCTCCCTAAGATGTATGGATGTTGACTCACCCTCCTGCCCTGTGACCCTGTTGGAACAATACTCAATCTTAACTTGCAAAGGATGGGTAGGATGAACTGATGAATGATTTGCTTTGCTTCTGTACATCTGCTTTGTTTAGATAGAAAAGTTAGGGACCCGACATATGTTCCATTTGCCCTGAAAGTAGAATGTGCACGTGCTCAGGGGTCCAAACCCAGGGAGTGGTACTAGCTTCCTAGCCCTGAATGCTAAGTCCCCTTTTTGTGTGTGTTTCTGTATTTCTTTTATGTGCTCGACTCTGTTAGCGGTCGAGCCCGGCTAGTGGCCACTTAACACCTGCAAGGCCTGGGTAAGGCCTAGCCTTCCCTGAGGGTTCAGGGGCTGCAAATGTGGATCGGGTGAAAGTGACCGTCTCTCTCCTCCCTGCCTCCTCGTATAAGCCACCAGTGGGATCCCACCTAATTAAAAGTAGGGACACACCCAGCCCACACTAAAACCCGGATGGACGTATGTTTAAAATCAAGCAAAGCAATACCTCCATCTATGTAGGTGCATAAACTGCATGTGCTTTTGTAGTATAATTTATAGCCACTTCCCTGCAGTGTCATTTTCTTTTTTTTTAAATTTTTTAAATTATTTTATTATACTACCATGAAATACACAATCACAAAGATGTTCATGTTTGTGCTCCAGCCACACAGTGCTCCAGCACCCATCCCCCACCAGCGCCCACCTCCCACCACCACCTTCCCCCATTCCCTCCCCCTCCCCTCCCCTAGTCTGCCTCTATGGCAGGCTCTCCATCTCCTTTCTCTCCCCCTTCCCTCTCCTATGCACCGTAGATTGCAATACACACATTTAGAGGCCATCACGTGTATCTTTCTGCCTGTACTCAATGTTCAGTTCTAGACTAGTATTATCCCTTTCAACAATTATTAGCACACTGTACCCTTCTCTGTCTTACCTAACCTCAACTCCCACACGTTTGTGGTAGATTCCACTTTTGACAAGACCTCCTGATCCATGTGCAGTGTAATTTTCTAATGGTCTTAATGCTGCATCTGGAGGAGGGGTTTTCCGTAGATTTAATATTCACACTTTTCGATTTTCTTAAACCACCCATAGCCACCGGATCTTGCCCTTTAGGCTTTTTTTTTCTTCCCCTGTTCTCTAGTGTAATAAAAAAAAAAGAGAGGCAACTGAAGGGAACCCTTTCATCTTGTATCACTTTGGTGATATCCCACCAATTTCCCCAGATATGCTAGAATGATGGGTAGTATAACTCATTAGCATAAGCATTATCTGTTGGGTGATAGTTTAGGAAAGGCAGAATAGATTTTAGTATTGCTAGGTAGGCTGAGACAAGAAACATCCAGAATGAGATAAACATGAATCCTGGCTTGGAGCTAACCCGATGTCCCATGACCTCTCACAGAGCAGCCAAGTACAGCCCCATGCGCGCAAGTCACTCTGCTCCATTCTCTACCTGCCATCTGATATTTTTTCCCCACTGGAAAGCAATTACCTCTAATCCTAAAGTCTGCAGAAGTTAGGGGTTGCCTAGCAACGCCACCCCAGCACAAGTTTGTGTCTTTCTAAGCAGAAACTTTCTTGCTCAGTCCTTCTATGAGGCTCTTGTGTTCTTTTATTATGTTGATCTCTGGCTGATTGAAGGAATATGAAAGGTATATATATATATATATATATATATATATGTGTGTGTGTGTGTCTTTCAGACAGTCAAGCCTGAATACAAAGTGGGATTATTACCTCTCCTTAAATCTCATTCTAATCCCATCTCTTCAGTGCAGTATCTTTGAGCCAGGAAATGACTCACTGGTCTCCAATTTCTGCATATTCTTCTGTGGTAGACAGAACTGCAAATGTCAATGCCAACAAGTAAATGAACCACCTTCCACATTATTTTGTTCTTTCTTCAGGAGGTAAGTGACATCTGTTTGGTGATCTGTTCTTGGGCTTCTGTCTCTCACTTCCCAGAGTACTATAAAGTTAGTTGTTTTAAAAACTGAATTTGTGATTGCCTCTTTCTCAGAGAGTTCAATCTACCTAATTTGTTTATTCTGCCTGTTCAGTTACTTTAATTATTTTACCTTATCTTTTATGTTTTTGAAACGTTGCTATGCATTTGTCAAGCCAAAGGCAACAATTCTAATTTGAAAATTAAGGGGCTGGCTCCAAGAGTGATAATACAGTGGGTAGGGCATTTGCCTTGCTCACAACTAACTCAGGTTCGATCCCCGGCATCTCATATGGTTCCCGAGCACTATCGTAAGTAATTCCTGAGTGCAGAGGCAGAAGTAACCCCTGAGCATGACTGGGTGTGACCCAAAAAAGCAGAAAAAAAAATTGAGGGGCTAGAGTCATAGTATAGTGAGTAGGGTATTTTCCTTGCACGGGGCCGAACTGTGTTCGATCCCCAGCTTCTCTTATGGACCCCAGAGCACTGCCAGGCATAATTCCTGAGTGCAGAGCCAGGAGCAACCCCTGAGCACAACCAGGTATGACCCAAAAATTAAAAAGAAAGAAAGAAAGAAAAGAAAATTGATGCAACTTTCAAACTGATGATGGTGACTGACCCAGGTTCTATCCCAGGCAGTAACTAGTCTCCAGGGCACTTCCTGGTACAGCATGGAGTCCTGTGAGCACTGCTGGGAAGACTCAGGTCATCCTCAGCACTGCAGAGCCTGAGAAGCAATGGATCATTGTTGGATGACAGGCTTAGCTAGCTTTGGAGCTTTGCTATTTACCCATTCACAGCTTAATCTACTCACATATTCTTAAGCCAAGGTTCATTCTAATGAGATCTCTCTTCTATGTAAACACTGTTTAGAGGGTGTGGCAGCTAAGTCACCTTGACTCTGAATAACTTCTGACTTATTGTACATCTACTAAGACTTCTATGTTATCTAGATTGGGCACAGCTCCTCTTTATACCCACTGCACCCAGTGTGGGACAGTTAGAATTTACCAGGAGATTGCGACCCTGGCTACATTGAAACTATCTTTAAGATTATAGGAAGGATCATACTAGTTTTCCATCACACAGGGGAGTGTGACCCTTTCAATATACAGAGAACAAGATACTCAGAATCACCCTGGTGCAGATAAAAAAAATAAGAAGGACCTTGTGGATACCATCTAGATTACATGAAGCCCATGAAATTAAGATGTATTACTTTATACCAGCTCCCCCTCCCTCCCTCTCTCTCTCTCTCTCTCTCTCTCTCTCTCTCTCTCTCTCTCCAGTGTTTTATATAAGAAATAATCTCTGAAGAAGGGATTAGTCCTTGGCATACTCCTTTGTTTATACCTATAATAGGGTGTGGCACCACGCATCTACACTCTTCTACTATCTAGATGCTGTTTAGGGTTCTTTGTTGACAGGACCCTCCCTGTCACAGATAGGATTACTTTGGTGTATAAAAGAGGACTGACTTGAGGTACTCACCCCCTTTTCCTGTTACTTCTTTTGGGTAGGACTCCTCTTGGGTGAGTGTTGCAGGACTCCTCTAAGGGCCGCTGCATCTGCTCTGAATTGCCGCCTACAAATCACTTCGTAGATAAGGGGGTAGTCTAAATGTGGCAGTTTATCTGACCATGTATGCTCTACAAGCTGGTATAAATATTCTCCCATGCTACCACAATCATGGTGGGACTAGCTAGATCTTACCAGCATATTTGCCTGGCCACGTAGGACCCCTAAGTAATTAGACCAGAGAGAAATGCTGTTTGCTTCCAAGCAAACAAGCATGGCTCCCTGATATACTCAAAGGCAACTAAAATACAAAACTACAATGAAGTAGAAGAGACTTGTGAAGGCTTGGAGAAATATTTAACTGGCATTAGTATTAGTCTTTTGGTACAGAGACATGCCATCTCAGAAACCCCCTTCTCTACCCTATAAGGGCATTTCCAGGCAGATCTTGGCTCAAAACATTAGCATACAAAAGGGCCTAGGTGAGGTGCAGGGAGGGATTACCTAAGGGCATTTAACCCTCCCTGCTTTCCATAACAGTGGGAGGAAGGTCTGAGTTGCAGGGGTATAAACCTAGCCTGTTTCCTGTCTCACGCGCTTCTTTTTTGGGCTCTCTCTCTCTGTGAGCGCTCACCCTTTTTGGAAGTCTTGTCTTCTTCTCCTTTTACAAGGCTTTTACACCTGGTGGCCGCCATCTTGGCCTACACGTGGCTGGGGTTCCTAGCCTGGAATCCTAAGCACCGGGCTTTTCCTTTTGCTGATTTGTATGCCTGAACCTGTGATAAGTAAACCCTTTTAAAACTGCATCGGATTCCTGAGTTTTCATCCATTCCTCGCCGGCCGGAGGTAGAAGGGAACTCGCTTCCCGGCACTGTAGGGGACCCCAGCGGAGCTCCCGACAGGTGAGATCCTCTCTCTTTGGTGGGAGACTTTGGCTATTTTGTATGGTCTAAGTTCTGACCAGAGCTAGAGTTCTTTCATTATATTAGATTATGGTGGTAGAGCTGATGTACTATTAAAAGCCTTTTTGCAATTGCGCTGGACTCTTGAGTTTTCATCTGTTCCCCAGTGGCCTCAGAGGTAGAAGAGAATTCTGTGTTCTGATACTGTTGGGAACCCCAGCGGCTCCCTGACAGATCATTGTGTCAGGGATGATACAATGACCATCACAAACACACAGGGCCCTTGTGTTTCTTTTAATTTAATTTTTGCCCATTACAAAGCTGGGACTCTGACGAGCAGGGCTTGTGATCAGCTCTTCTGCTGGGTGGAGCTCTGACGGGCTGTAGAGTCCGGATGTTGAAGATGGCAGCCTTCATGGTGTGGGGGTTCTGGCTTCTTGTGAAGCTCTGCTGGGATGGTGGGTTAGGGATACCCGCCTTCCCTCCTGCCCTTCCCACCTTCCTACCACTTTATATTAGTTCATTTTTCATTTTTTTGGAGAGGGGTGTCCATACCTGGCAGAGCTCAGGTCTTACTCCTGACTCTACCTTCAGGGATCACTTCTGGTAAGCCTTGGGGGTCTATATGGGTTGCTGAAGATTGATCCTGGGCTGGCTGCATGCAAGGTAAGTGCTTTTCTTGCTGTACTATCTTTCAGCCCCCTATTCATGGTTCTTTATATTAGCTCCTCTTGATTAAAATAACTAATGTGCTATCTCTCTCCTGAATGGCTGTATTAACTATCATCCCATTTTCAAAGCTTTGCAAACCAACCTTTCTTTGGAGTCTTTAGAGGAACTGCAAATTGAATAAGTGCTTCAATGTGAGGAAAATTACAGAAGTCATAGCCACCTCCTAGAGGTAAATGAATACAATTCTTTAAAATTGGATTAAAAAAATAAGATGTTGCCACCTAATCAGTGCAGTGTTAACTTGTCCTCTTTGAAGTCAGAGACCAGTAACATTTAGTGAGTTCTCTGAAGTCTTTGGTGCCGTTTCTGCAAAGTCCCTGAATTGCAGCAGCCAGGAATTTAGTTTAATAGATGGCTGAAAATCCTGATTTCTAAGTGATCAAGTTTGGGAGGCACACATAAGCTTCAGACCCCAACAACTTCCAGTGGCACACACTCATCAGTGCTCAGGGCTTACTTCCGGTTCTGTGTTCAGGGATTAGTCCCACACTTGGGGGAACTTATGGGATACAGGGGATAGAGCTGCAGTGAGCAAGCAAGCACCCTACTCGCTGTGCTATTTCATGGGCCCCAGATTCCATGATTTCTTAGTCATCTTTGCAATTTCCAAGGTCTTTTTTCATCTTTTCTTTCCCATACAGGAGCAATTTTGCACATTTGTACTTTGCTTATATTCCATATTTTACTTTTTTTGGTGTGCGTGCATGCATGCATGTGTATGTGTGTGTGTGTGTGTGTGTGTGTGTGTATGTGTTGTGAAGCAAGATCACTTTTTCTTGAACCTTATTTAGAAGAGATGAGGGGAGATAAAGATGTGTTTGAGACGAACACAATCTTCTCTAGAGTGGAAATAAACAAGTAAAAAATCTCAGAGACAAGCAGGTATGATACGTGCTCAAGGAAGAACATGAGCTTGAAGCAAGAGCCACGGTCCATATTTCAGAAAACATAGTTCTTCCTGCCGGACTCATACACACATTCTTTCCCGTTTACATCCGAGAATGCTTAGAAGATCCATTTCAAATGCCGTGAAGTCATGCTCCTTCCCGAGAGAATAAATATGCATTTTACATCCACCAGGTATTTGAGATGTTTGCGTTTGCCTTTTCACACTCTGTCTTGTGTTGTGATTTGTGCACACCTTCTGTGTGCCTGCCATTGTATGTTTGGGTTTTCTTTTCTTTTCTCTTTTTTTTTAGGGGTCACACCCAGCAATATTCAGGGGTTACTCCTGGCTTTGCACTCAGGAATTACTCTGGCGGTGCTCAGGAGACATATGGGATGCCGATGATCGAACCCTGGTAGGCTGCGTGCAAGGCAATTGTCTTCCGCACTGTGCTATTGCTCTCGGCCCACGTTTGGATTTTTTCATCTTTGAGGTGCAGGGACTCAGATCTTATTACTCATCCTTGAGCGTTGGGCCACTGTTCACTGAGAGAATTAGAGGGACAGCTGGTTCCTGAGGTCCTGGACCCTTGAGCTAAGGTGGATTGCGAAACTATTAGATGCTTAAATTATTTTTCTTTAGTTCCCCAATGCTCTGCTGGCTTTTTTCCTTTTAAAATGCTATCTCTGCCTTGCTGCTTAATTTAGCTCCTTGGAAGGAATGACTTACTCCTCTTTTATGCTAACCCTACTGAGTGCGGGGTGCCATTTAAAACTGTCAGGAGCAACCTCTCCCCTGAGCTAGAAAGAGAATGGTTTGCAGAAGAAAGAGAATGGAAGCAGAAGGTCCCTGTGAGATGTTTGCCAGTAGGAACCAAACAGCTCTGCTGTGAGTGCCTTTCTGAACAAGCCATTTTCTTCACAGAAGACGTGCGGAGCGGCAGGACCCATTAATGGTGGGCCATGGTAATTGGAAGCAGTGGGGATATTCGCTTGCTTTTCTAGCAATAAAAAACGCCTCCCACCAAATCGAAACACTGGAAACGGCCCAACCTCAGCCTCCCGCAGGTCCCCACTTTGGTCTTTTAGAAATGTCAGAACCCGCTGAGACTGTGGGTATTTTGTTAGAAGTTTGTTTATTTATACAGTGAAAAGACAATCGCTTCCAACTGGACGCCAACTGATTTTGGAAGACATAAAGAATTTTCCAAAAACAAATCAACAAGGTCAAGTTTCAGCATCACAGAAGGGGTAATTGAGGCGAACGTGGCCAACCACAATAGAAGACTGTATATTAAATTACTGCTGCGGAAAGGAATTTGCATTTATAGTCTTGGAGCAGCCCTGAAACCTTAAGGACAGTCTAGCTAACAGGAGAGTTTTCCTGGAGCAACTTACGTCTTTAGCTGACCCACTTTAAGCTCGTTATCCCCAAATGATAGTGGGAAGAAAGAGAATCATTTGGGTTGTTGAGCCTTGGTGAGTTTACATGCCCACTGACACTATTGCTTTCCCTGCTGAAGACCGTGACTGACTGATTTCTCAGCTCAGCAACATTATTTACTGCCCAGTGGATCAGGGATCTGAGGCAACACAGTAACTGTCTGGTCCTTTAGAGCACTGCTTCCTGAGTGCTATGGTATTTTCTTTTAGTCAGACACATTCAATCTTCTTGACTGCTCGGACACTCTCAATGTACCGCGGTGTGGGTAAAGAAGCATTGGTATTTCTAGAGACTAGTGAAGACCAAATATTCTTAACTCTCTAGGTCAATCTTTTTTTTTTTTTTTTTTTTTTTGCTTTTTTGGGGTCATAACACCCAGCGATGGTCAGGGGTTACTCCTGGCTCTGCACTCAGGAATTACTCCTGGAGGTGCTCCAGGGGACCATATGGGATGCTGGGGTTCGAGCTTGGGTGAGTTGCGTGCAAGGCAAACGCCTGACCTGCCGTACACTGCCTCCAGTGCCCTAAGTCAATTTTCTTCTTAATTTATCCATCTATCATCCATCCATTTATCCATCTGTCCATCCATTCATCTATTGATCCATCTGTCCCGCACTTACTTACCAAATATTGTGTTTTAATGTTGCAGTGGAGTTGGTGCACAATATAAACAGAATTCATATAATTTCTAGATCTTAGGAGGAGCCTGACTTCCCAAACCTTCAAAACTACTGTATTTAACCATATTCCTATATGTTTGGATGGTAGGATCTCTTAAAGTGGCGGGCCTTCCAATGAAAAGCATTAGATGTCTTCTGTGAGCCGAGCTCGTCCAGAAGCTAGTTCAGTAGGCTGGAGCACATGCCGGCATGCTGGACGCTCAGGTTCAATCCCTGGTACCACCCCACGGTCCCTCCCGCACAGTCAGAAGTAACCCTTGAGCCCTGCTTGCTATGATCCCCCAATGAAAAAAACAGGTTTTGAACCTGAGAGGGTTTTTATGGGGGGGTGATGGGGCCATAGCAGGTGGTACACAGGGGCTATTCCTGACTCTGTGCTCAGAAGTTGCTCCTGGTGGTGTTCAAGGAATCCTATGTGGTGCTGAGGACTAGAAAGGGGAGAGTGGGTGACAAGGCAAACGCCTTAACCTCCGTACTGGTGTTAGGCAAAAAGTAAAGAGCTTTTTAAAGTATAGTAACTGTCGCATTTTCTTAAAAAACAGAACTGAGTGGGTTCACAGTGAGAGGTGATTTTGTTCTTCAGGGGATATTATGGACGCATAAAAGAATAATTCACTGTCACAACTGGGAGGGGGCAACCATTAGCACCCTGTGACAGAGGGCTAGGGTCCTTTAATGCACAGAACAGTACCTCATATAAAGAATTACTGGTCCCAAATGTTAGCAAGACTGTGGTTTTGTTTTTCTTTTTTATTTATTTTATAAATGTATTTTATTATCCCACTGTGAGGTATATAGTAACAAAGATGTTCATGACTGGGTTTAAATACTACAGTGTTCCAGCACTCATCCCTCCACCAGTGCACAATTCCCACCACCAGTGTCCCTAGATTCCCTTCCCCCCCCCCCAGCCTGCCTCTAGCAAGCTCTTTTTCTCCTCCTCCTTCTCCTCCTCCTTCCCTCCTCCTCCTTCTCCTGCCTCCCTCCCTCCCTCCTTCCCCTCCCTCCCTTCCTCCCTCTCTCTCTCTCTCTCTCTCTCTCTCTCTCTCTCTCTCTCTCCTCTTCCACATTGTGGCTTGCCCTACATACATTTAGGGATTATCATGTAAGTCCCTTTGTGTACATTCAATGCTCAGTTCTAGTCTGGCCTTACCATTTCCAACAATTAGTAGATCACTGGTATATGTTTATACCTCACAAATGAACGCAGTCATTCTATATCTGTCCTCTTCCTTCTGATTAATTTCACTCGGCATGATAATCTCCATGTCCATCCATTTGTAGGCAAATTTCATGACTTCCATTTTTCCTGACAATTGCATAGTATTCCAATGTGTAAAAGTACTACAGTTTTTTTTAAGTATTTTATTATACCACCATGAGATATACAAATAAAAAAGATATACAATTAAAAAAGTTCATATTTGGGTTTTGGTCATACAGTGTTCCAGCACCCGTCCCTCCACCAGTGCCCATCTCCCACCACCAACGCCCCCGGTTCCCTCCCCCTTCCCCAGCCCACCTCCATGGCAGATTCTTTATTTCTTTCCCTTACTCTCTCTTTCTTTTTCTTCCCTTCCAGACTATGGATTACAGAACATACATTAAAAGGTTGTCATGTGTATCCTTTTGCCTCTATTTAATGCTCAGTTCTAGGTTAGCACTAGTGCCCTCAACAATTGTTAGCACACTGTTCCATTTTCTGTCTTACCTAACCTCTGACTCCCACACGTTGTTTCTTTAGCCAGTCTTCTGTTCTCAGACACTCAGTTTGTTTCTAGATTCTGGCTATTCTGTGAATAGTGCTGCGATGAATATAGAAGTGCAGATAGGGTTTTCAACTGATACAACTCTGTTTTTTTGCCCCCTGGGTCCCCTTCCTTTTTGTTTTTGGGCCATGCCTGTCACTGCTGCTAAGCTACCCCCAGTTCTATACTATGGGAGGTGGAAGGCCGCTCGCTCCCAGCAATGCTTGGGGCACTACGTTGTGCAATTGATCAAACTTGGGCCTCCCATGAGTCCTGCATGTACTCATGAACTTATCTCTTGGCTCTTCCCTCATTTCTAAGCACAACGGAGAGCTTTATTTTGACAATGTTCTTGTTGCTGAGTTTATGACTTATATTTCACATGAGCAATGGTAAGTCATGACTGAAATTTATGTATATCTAGACTTAGAACTTAGAAGACCCAAAAGTTTTTCCTTGATCTCATCAGATATTGAAAAAGAGCCAGTATTTTTTGCTTCCTAGCACTTCTGCCTGACTCTAGCTTGTGAACAGGCCATCTTTTTTCGTGGTTGTTGTAGTTGTTTGCTTGTTTTGGTTGTTTTGGCCACATCTGGCTTGCTCCTGCCTGTGCATCCAGCGATCACTCTTGGTGGGGGTCAAGGGACCATACAGGACTATATGAGACGCCAGGAGTCAACCTCATGTTGGCAGTGTGCAAGGCGGATGTCTACTTTCTGTATATCTCCTGTCTCTAGGTACCTCTTTTTAATTTGTTTTTCAATGAGAACAAAGGCCAAAATACTGCCTTTATCTTTTTACTTTAAAAAAAAATTTAATCACCATGAGATAGACCATTACAAAGTTGTGCATGTGTGGGCTTCAGTGCTATAGTATTCCAATACCCATCTCTCTCCACCACTGCACATTTCCTACCATTGAGGTCCCTAATTTCTCTCTCCTCAACCTGCCTCTATGGCAGGCTCTCTCTCTCTCTCTCTCTCTCTCTCTCTCTCTCTCTCTCTCTCCTTTTGCGCATTATTGTTTGCAATACTGACATATGTATCTTTTACCTACTTTCAATAGTTCTAGTCTAGCGTTACTATTTCCAACTATTACTGTCAAACTGGTTCCTTATCTATTTTACCAACCCTCTGCCCCACATACATTTATTGTAGATTCCAATCATTGACAAGTTCTCCTCAGGCTACCTCTTTTAATCTTCCGCTTCCTGCCTCTTATGGTCTCAGCAGACAATCTGTGTTTCTGCTCAACATCTCTCTGCCTCCTTTTCAGAAAAAGTCCTGGGAGTTCAGGTTTTCTCTTCAGACACAGAAGCTGAAACAAAAGCTCAGGCTTTATCAAGGTCACCCAGCAGAGCTTGCATGTGGGGCCTCCCCTCCACACAACGTTATTCACCTCGGTCCTTCCGGGGAAACGGAGAATATAAATCAGAAACGACTGTGGTCTGAGTCCACTTAGAGTGTGAAGGTTAAGTTTCATCAAGCAGGTGATTTATACTTGTTTCGTTCCTTTGGAGTCTCTAAGGAGACTTTAAAACCTCTTTTGGATCTAGGACAAGGAAGGAAATTGAGTGTTTTTAAAGCCCTGTTGTTGTTATTCTTCAAGCATGAAAATATTATTTGTTTTAAAAGCCTGCATGCCCAGGGTGGTGTGGATCAGTGGAGATTTCTTTGTCAAGTGATTAACTCATCATCATTTGATCCCATCAACGAGTTTGGCATTGCACCCACTTGGAATCCCATAGTTGCTAAATGATCCAAAAGAGGTTAGATTGCAAAAAGCAAGGTCAAGAGGTTGAAGAAGGAATGTAATGGACTGTGAGGGAACTTCTGAAATATGACATAGAGGAACAAAGGGCTTGGTTATAGGAGGCACAGTTAAAGTGAAAGTTTCTATGAAAGTCATGGAGCTGCTGACTAGGACCTCTCCTTTCTTTCTTTATTTACAAAAGAAGAACATGCTTGAGGCATGTTCATGTCTGTGAGAAACTCACAGACATGGGGCAGAGCTGCTACAGCTCTTCCTGTGCCCAGCTGCTCACGAGGTGCCCAGGAGGGATGGCAGGTTGTAGCCCTGGCCCGCCACCTCAGCAGAGCCTCGCAACAAGCCAGACGACCCCCCCCCACACTGCATAAGGGCCGCCATTTTCCACATCTGGACTTCCCTCTCGTCAGAACTCCACCCAGCAGACCAGCCTATCACAGCCCAACTTGCGCGCCGCAAGCGGTTCATCAATAAGTGCTGTATTTAGAGGTGACTACAAGAGTATGCCACCCGCATGACAGAGCCTGGCAAGCTACCCATGTCATATTTGATATGCCAAATACAGTAACAATTATAGACCTCATTCCCATGACCTGATGGGATTGTTTGAGGCTCTTTATGTTCCTGGAGCAAGCAGATGCCCTTGGGCTCTACTAGCATGAGACAGGACATATGGAGATGTTACTGGTGCCAGCTCGAGCAAATCAATGATGAACGGGAAGATAGTGACAGTGATAGCTATATAATTTATGTATATTTTATAGATAAAGAAGCATCCTCCTTCATTTACTTCCTTTTCAAATGATTTTTTCTCGTTATTTCTTCTTTTTTATTTCAAAATGTATTTTTTGGGGGTTGCTCCTGGTTGGTCCAGGATTCTCAGTAGATAGTGTGGGTGATTCATTGAGTTTATAGCACTGTGACCATGCTCTGGTCGACCATCCAGTGTTGGTGATCAAACAGGGTCGGCTGCATGTAAGAACTGCACCTTGACTCCTGTACTATCTCTCTGTCCCCTGTTTTTTCTTATTTCCTTTATTTTTGTGACCCCACAATTCAAATTATATGTGGTATCAAACACATACTTAGAACAATTAGCATTTTTATTGCTTATTTTGGACCATACACAATGGTGCTCAGGGCTTAAGCCTAGTGCTGTGCTCAGGGAGCACTCCTGGTGGGGCTCTCGAAACCAGGGTCGGCCTTCCTTACCCATTTACTGTTTCTTTAGCCCTTTCATTTCTTTAAGATCATATTCAAAACTTTATCCAGGTAGCAAGTAGCTTTTACATTACTGCCCCTTCTGAGAAATGGGCACTCTTGGATACTAAGTCTTTTTCAGAGCCATTTGCTGGACATTTCGGTGACATGATGCCCTTTAAAAGATGATTCAGACACTAGTTTAAATTCAATAGTGTAAATGGGGCCAGAGCGATAGTACAGTGGAGGGTGTTTGCCTTGTACGTGGCCAACCCAGGTTCATCTCCGGCGCTCCATATGGTTCCCTGAGCACCATTGGAGTAATTCCTGAGTGAAGAGCCACGAGTAACCCCCTGAGCATTGCTGGGTATAATCCAAAAAGTCCCCGCCAAAAATAAAGCGATAGTGTAGAATGTGCTGATCTTTACTCTCTTCCCCCCTGCTCTCCCTCTCCCTCCCCACTCTGTCTCCTGGGGCTTTGTATGTATTTCTTGTAGGGAGGATGAACTCTAGGATAGGTTACATAATTTCCAGAAAGTGCGCCAGATTTTCTCCGTTTCACTTCAAAATGTAAATGACTTTTTTCATGGTGAATAAATTTGATTTCGTGGGAAATCATTTTCTTTCTCTTGGGTTATGGAAATCTGAGGGTATAATTTCATGACAAAACAACTCAGCCACCAAGCGTGCTTCTAATTATCCTTTCATCTGAATGTCACCTGCCCTAGTTTCTTAAGCTAAAAATGACAGATTGAGAAGCCCAGAGATAAGCCTAGGAAACGCGACTCTCTTGACAGCAAAGTATCTCTTCAGTGCAGTTCTCTTGGTACAGAACTTTCTGTTAAAAGCATGACATTGCACAGTAGAACAGAATTTAACTCAACTGGACATGCCACGGCTTGGACTATGGGACACACCCAATGACTGAACACTAGAACACAAGGACTACAGAAGTGGGTGGTTTCAAAGTATCTATTCCACATACAATATCAACAGTCTAGGAAGCAGTTGTGCTCTTTAAGATAATTGGCGATGAATGAATGTATTCCATTTTCATCTGTCTGCATCAAGTTCCAATGAATCTACGAATTATCATTTCTGGGGACCAAAAGTAATTCAGCAAAGCCTCAGGGATCTTAGAGGGTGCGGGCAGGAGAGTATCACGGCTCATACGGGGTTTGTATTCTTATTTTCCCCTTATTTACCCATTTAAAGAACTTGACTATTTTTTATTAAGATACTGTGATTTACAGTCATTCATAATAGAGTTGTATCCGGCATGTAATGCTCCCACACCAATCCCAACACCAATATCCCCTTCCCTCTACCAGTGTCCACAGGTTGCCTTTTATGTCTCTAGCTTGTCTCCTCAGCAGGCAGACAACACATTTATTTCATATTACTTGCTCCAACAAAACTTAAGAATGACAGTTTTAATGACTTACTGTTTTGGGGTGATACCTGGTATAAATACTCATGGCTTACTCCTGGCTCTGTGCTCAGGGATCACTCCTAGTAGGGCTTGGGAATCCTAGCAGGTGCTGGGGACCAAACCTGGGTCAGCCATGCACAAGACACGCACATGAACTCAGGTGCTTTAGGTGAACTTCATTTACCTATAGTGAGATTAAAACCATTAGTTTACTTGTTGTCTCCCTGTCCTACATTTTTTGGGGATAACAGTCTTGGTTGTGGGCTAGGTTGCAGGGTTTACTTGAGGGGGGCACACACTTCAGTTGTGGTTTTTGTCACTTGGTTGTGGGACTCTGGTGATCACTGACTTTAAAAAAATTTTTTATTATACCACTGTGAGATATACAATTACAAAGATGTTCATGTTTGGGTTTTGGTCATACAGTGTTCCAGCACCCATCCCTCCACCAGTGCTCAGAGGCAATACTGTGGTGCCATATGTGGTGCTAGCACTTGTGGAAGTGTCATGGCTGCAGCCATACTCAAGGCAATCACCTTAACCTCTGTACTCTCTCTCCAACCCTAAAATGTCATCTGTTCTTATAGCCACGGAGTATTCTATTTTGTTTGTGTGTGTGTATTCTGCTTGGTATATACATATTCTATTTATATCTATATATCTATTTGTATATATATATTTATACATCACAATTCTCAACATCCAGACTCCACAGCTCCTCAGAGCTCCACCCAAGAGAAAACCTGATCTTTTCCTGTTGAATTTCATCAGTTAATGCTCGAGATGAGAGTCTTCTACTGAGAGCATACCACCTACAAGCAAGCTACCCGTGTTTTATTTGATATGCCAAAAACCAGTAACCAGTAACCAGTAATAATCATGGATCTCATTCCCATGGCCTGAAGGAATGGTTTGAGGCTCTTCCTGTTCCTGGAGCAAGCAGATGCCCTTGGGATACACTTGCTTGCAACAGGAGGTATGGAGATGTTACTGGTGACCGCTTGAGCAAATTGATGAATAATGGGAAGAAAAGTGACAAGTGATCACAATTTTAACAACATTTCAGGCTGCTCATAACCTAGGAAAAATTAAGAATCACTTCTCTGAGCAGATAACATTCTGTTATCTCTGTGATAACAGATATTTACCAAACCAAACCTAGAAAGTGAAGGAAGAAACAAATCAAAGCATTGAGATCCCCAGTGTTCTATTGGCAAAGCAATGGTAATATTTTATTCAATAAGGATTAAATGTGAATTTCATTTCTATTTTTAAAATCTGATGATCCAAGCATGATTAAGACTGATTTGGTGGGATAGTGAAACGACGAGAGACAATCATTTTGCAAATACGCAGCTGATCTGCAGTTTGTGCATTTTTAATTTCCTTCATTGGCTCAGCATCGTCTGAGTGAGATGTGTGGATTTGGCTGCTTCTTGCCTGCTCCTCTGCCAATGTTTCACGGCCGGGGTAAGGCTAAAGAGTTTAGGCAACTCTTCTTCCCACTGCCCTTGGAAAGCCTCCTTGGAAATTTTATTCAAGCATTCATCTATTTTTTCCTGTATATTTCAACACAAATGCAAGGATTCCTTTGCTGTTCAAGGACGCAGGACATTTTTCAGCATTATTAAGATGTCACTGACATAATAAAAGATTTTAAAGATACGCATGTGGTGACAAAGTGTATCTACCTGCTAAAAGGGCTCCTACCATTTCATTAATGAGCAAACGTTGCCTCTGTATTGTCTCACTGTCTCTCTGATTACTGATTCTTAAAAAAAACAACCTGTTTTTAGGAGTGGGCACACCTGGTGAGGCTCGAAAGATACTCCTAGCTCTGTAATCAGGAGTCATGCCTGCTGGTGCTCAGGGAACCATACAGGATGCCGGAGATCAAACTGGGGTTGGCCGCTTGCAGAGCAAGCATCTTACTGGCTCTTTTGAACCCTTGTTGCCAGTGGTTTAGAAATCAACAGGGCGTCAAAGATACCTGCACCTTTGCCTATCTGAGTTGAAGTGGTTAGCTGGGGACAGAGGATTATGTCATTAATTTAAACACTATGATGCCTGAACTGCTTTCGCCGAGAAGTCAAGATCTAAGGAGGTCGTTCTTGCCTGCCAAGTTTCCTTTTCTTCTGAGCAGGAAACTTTATACTGGTTGGGTTTAAGGCCTTGTATTTTATCCTGATGAGCAGAGACCCCCTGCTGGATAGCAGAGTAAATAGTCCACCAATCTTGACCAGCCTCTGAAACCCCATGATCACCCGATAAAGACTGCCTTCATGACAACTCTTTAAAGTATGTTCTGTAATCCACAATCTGGAAGGGAAGAAAAAGAGAAAGAGAGAGAGAGAGAAAGGGAAAGGAATAAAGAACCTGCCATGGAGGCAGGTTGGGGGAGCGGGGAGGGAACCAGGGACGTTGGAGGTGGGAGATGGGCACTGGTGGAGGGATGGGTGCTGGAACACTGTATGACCGAAACCCAAATATGAACTTCTTTGTAATTGTATATCTCACGGTGGTATAATAAAATACTTTAAAAAAAAGACTGTGCCTTTGTCGACCCAGAATTCTTTTTTAATATGCCATGCTATTACTTCCCCTTAAATTAATCTACTCCTGTATATAAAAATGAAACCAGATTCATGTGCAATAAACCATAAACTCTTGCCAGGCTTATCTGCAATTTTAAAGGAAGTATTTAAAGGATGATATAGAGAAAATCATTATGCAAGAGATGGTTGGAGAAAAGTTTCAGTGGAATCCTGATCTGTTATTGTCAAAATGGCAAAACTAGCAAAGGCAACATATTGAAACAAAACCCCTGTCGTCCTGTGTGGGAGAGGCAGGCAGCAGGGTGCTTTTTCATCCCATCCTGTCCCCAGAATATTTTCATCTCTTTGCCTCCAGGCATTAAAATGCAACTAATCCATCCTGCAAGAACCGTCAGCACAAACAATAAATAATAAATGAATGGGCAGACACACTGTGATAGCATTGAAATTTGTTGAGTAAACTGTGCAGGCGGAGGGTAGGTAAGACAGAGAAGGGACCAGTCTGACAATAATAGTTGGAAATAGTAGTTACACTAGGACTGAGCGTTGAAAGTAGATAAAGGGATGTGCATGTCATATTGCAAACCACAATCCACAAAAGGGGAGGGATGGGGAGAGGAGAGGAGAGAGGAGAGACAGGAGAGAGAAGAGAGAGGAGAGAGAGGGAGAGGAGAGAAGAGAGGAGAGAGGGGAGAGAGGGAGAGAGAGAAAGTATCTGCCATAAAGGCAGGCTGCTATAGAGGGGTGTTGAGGGAAACTGGGGACATTGGTGATGGGAAATGGGCACTGGTGGAGGGATGGGTGCTGGAACACTGCATGACTGAAACCCAATCATGAACAGCTTTGTAATGCTATCACATGATTTTTTTTTAAATTAAAAACCATGTGGATCACACGAGAATGTTGGAGTAGTTTTTTTCATCATGATAGACCAAACCATTCTGGGGACTTTTAATTCTAGGTTCTTTTATATATCGTGATTGTCCTTGTTGAAAAAAAGCGAGCATGTGGTCGTTACTTTTCCTTCCTTCCTTCCTTCCTTCCTTCCTTCCTTCCTTCCTTCCTTCCTTCCTTCCTTCCTTCCTTCCTTCCTCCTCCCTCCTCTCCTCCCTCCCCTCCCTCCTCCCTCCCTCCCTCCCTCCTTCCTTCCTTCCTTCCTTCCTCCCTCCCTCCCTCCCTCCCTCCCTCCCTTCCTTTCATTCTCTCTGCTTTTTGGGTTACACCTAGTGATGCTCAGGGGTTGTTCCTGGTTTTACACTCTGTAATTACTACTGGGGGATTATATGGGATGTTGGGGATTGAACCCCGGGCAACCGTGTGTAAGGCAATGTCTTCCCGCTGTGCTGTTGCTCGGGCCCCTAAACCAGTTGATTTCAATCTCACCCACTTAAAAGGCAAAAAGGAATCCAGCCAAAATAGGCAATGAATGGCAGGGCATGGGAGACGGGTGATTGAATGGACCCCAGACAGTCATCTCTCCTGCTGCCCCTCACAGACAGCAGGACCTTCCATGTGTTCATAGATGAGGCCAGAGACTAAGGGAAAGCCACCGAGTCCCTGGATACAGTCCCAGAGAGACCCCATGACAGGTCACAGAGTCCCCAGCAAGGGCACACAGCTAACAGGGTTCCGGTGGCAGATTCCAGACTGGGAAGGCGTACACAGGACAGAGAAGGTAACGGGCCAAGACCAGGCCGTTGTCTGCTGTGCTGGTATAGGCAGACACCAAGGAAGAGGACCAGGATGTTGTCATCTGTGAAGGTTTTCATCTTTTTTTTTTTGGGCGCATATGGTGGTGCTCAGGGCTTACCTTGGCTGGCTCTGAGCTCAGGGACAACTCCTAGCGGGGCTTAGGGAACCATATGGGATAAGGAAGATTCCAGACTCCAAGCCCTCTTTCTTAGTGTGTGCTCAGGAATGACCCTGGCGGTGCTGGTACCTGAGACTGAACTGGGGTCAGCTGCAGGCAAGGCAAAGGCTTTTCTCCTCTACTGCTCTCTCAGGTCCCAAGGCTTCCCAACTCCTTCAATAGAATAGAGGTGTTATAACCTCTATTATAGTGTTAGGAAGAAGAGATGATGCCTGTGAGAGGGGTGATGACAAGGGGAGGGAGAACTGATCAGTTTTAACCTTGGCAAGGTCCCTCCCATCCCTGGACCTAAGTCTTCAGTCCAGTGGAACCAGGGATTTTTCCTCTAGGATCCAAACCATTTATTTTACCTCAGTGATTTATAACTTTAAATATCTGGAGAAATTGTTGATAACTAGAATGTGACAAGGAGCTTAGGGACCTAAGGGTTACTTTTTTTTCTTTTGGGGGCCATACTTGGCAGTGCTCAAGCCTAACTCCTGGCTCTGTGCTCAGGTGTCGCCCTTGGTGGTGCCCAGGGTATAGCATGTGGGGTGCTAGGAATTAAACCCAGGATGGCCACGTACAAAGCAAACTTCCTGTGACTTGTACTCTCTGGACTCCACTTTCATATTTTTAAAAGGCAGCCATATGTGGAATTCTCTTTTCTCGGATGTCAAGACATAACATGCTTAGCTAGAAACATTTCCAAATGACCCTTGGGAGACTCTCTGGGCCAGGTCATGAGTGCATGTTGGCCTGTTAGCAGCTGCTCTGCTGGGAGTTTAGTGGGTTTGGGATTGTAAGGTTAAAGAGAAATGTCTTTTCCTGTAGGCAGAACTTTCATGAATAGGCCAACCTTTCCTCCGAGCCAGGAGGGACCAGGCAATTATAAAGATATGCTGAAACTGGCATATATTTATGGTGTTGTCTCTTGGGTCGGTCTCTTTTTGGCTCATTTCCCTGGAAACAAGTTTTCCTCGTCGATTCTGGAAGCTCATTAAAGATTCTCTGATGCCTGCTTTTGGTTCAATACTCCTGAGCGGCTGTGCAGCTCTGAGTCGGTCACTTTTCTTTTTCCCATTAGTATTTCTATTTCATGTGCAATTCACCAAAGCTTTTATCATAATTTTTTAAGCTGAAGCAAAATCCTTCCATAATAGGTATAATTTTCATCAAACGATTGTTTCCTTTTTCTTTCTACTGGAGCTCGATCACTTGATGTGAAAGGCTTTTTGGATGCAGACAAAACTCGCTGGTTTGGAAGGATGGATAAAAAGGATGAAGGCAAATTACAAGTTTGCTTTTTCCCTTGCAAGCTTATCAGACACCCGCCTTTTCTTCCTAGCTATCCCAGCTTGCTCCTCACATGGATAAAACTATTGACCATGAGACACTGACATCAGTGTAGACATTTTATTTATGCCCAGCCTAAATGTTACAAAGAATATTGAAAACTATTCAGTCTGTATTTTGAGAGAATAAAACAGGACTTATCTGTTAGTATTCTCTAGTTTTTACTAGTTAATACGTTGTTTCTTCTTTTTTGGTCCTTCTTTTATTCTATGACAGGTGCTGAAGTGTGACAACTCAAATTCATTCACTAACTCACATTCACTGAGCAATTAGTTAGCTTGTGTGAGGTATTGACTGTGTCGGGTGCTAAGGACTCACCAAACAAGACAGACAAAAGTGTAATGATAGGGAATTTGTATTGCAGCAAGAGGGAATAAGCAAATAAGAGAGTAAAATGGATGGAAGGGGGGGAGGGAGGGCCTTTAGTTTTAATTAGCATGGTCAGGAAAAATGATAACCTAAGGGAGAGGAGGGAACACAGGATGATTGTATGGATTATCAGTGAATTGAGATTTGTGGTCCAAGTAATGGGAAGATAAGCATTGTCTTTTGCTGAGAAGGGAAACATGTAGGAGATGCAAGACACTTAGGAGTTTGATGTAACTCACTTCAAGTGTTAGATATCTGTTAAAACATTCAAATGGAGATAAACCAGCAGCAAACAGGAAATTTGAGGTTCAGGAGAGAGGTCAAGAATGACAAATGTTGGGGCCGGAGCGATAGCCCAGCGGGTAGGGCGTTTGCCTTGCACGAGGCCGGCCCATGCCGCCCGGGTTCAATCCCTGGCATCCCATATGGTCCCCGAGCACCGCCAGGAATAATTCTTGAGTGCAGAGCCAGGAGTAACCCCTGAGCATTGCGGGTGTGACCCAAAAAGAAAAAAAAAAAGAATGACAAATGTTAAAAAAAAGAAAATAAGAATCTGAAACTCAGAGAAAAGGCCTAGGTTTAATCTGTAGGAAGTTATCATGGTATTTTCCATCTGGCTGAGATTATTGACAGCATGTGTAGAAGACATAACTTCTCTGGATGTTGGGCTCTACCAGAAAGTTCTGATCTAGAGGCGTACCTAATCTTGGAGAAGTACTTATCTCAAATGTAGGGTTTCTAAAGAGCATTACATTAAGTTTAAAATGGGCACAGGGGCCAGAGAAGAAAGTCTAGTGGGTTAAGGCATTTGCCTCACACATGGCAGACCAGAAATTCGATCCCCAGCATCCCGTGTGGACCCCTCCAGGAGTGATCCTAGAGCACAGAGCTAGGGGTATGCCCTGAGCACCTCTGAATGTGGCCAAAAAAAACATAAAGAAAAATAAAGAAAGAAAATGGAATGAAATGTTGCATTTTGGAGGTTGGAAGGGAGCAAGACTTTAGAGTAATTCTGACACCAGTCAATGAAAGGGTCCTGAGAAAACTCCAGACTGGAACAGCCCTTGAAGGATGCAGATAGGAAAAACAAAGAAAAACAAAGCAAAAAAAAACTTGACAGCTATAGCCTGAATTCCCGAGGACCTTTGAGACAATAGGAGACAAGTGCAAAAGCACGTTGGGACAGAACATGGATTTCTTCACTCTGGCCGCATACCTGCGGAGCTTTTAAACCATACCAGTGTGGGAATTCAGAACATTGGTGAAATCACCCTCTAGGAGGAGGAGAAAAGTCTCAGCCTCAAACAAACAGAACAAAACAACGCTAATTCCAACAGAACACCCACCACTGGCCTGCTGTATCCACCACCAATGAAGGGACAGAAATAGAAACTGGGACAAGGGGAGTATGAAAATTTTGGGAAAAAGAACAACCTCTGGGGCCGGGAAATGGGGACTTTGAGAAAAACAGCAATGATAATAGGAATCAGACCAAAGCAACCTCAAAGAGGAAACAAAAGTCTCTGCACAAAGATAATGAATACAGGTGAGGACTTGTAGCTTCTAACTCTGGCTACCCAGAGGAAGCCTGAAAGCTTGCAGGACCAGACATGCAGATGCATTATTTCTGGAGAATTGGATGGATAGGCAAGAATTCCCAGGAGAAGTCTTGGAAGTGAAAAGAAGGACAGAGTTGAAAATGAGAGCTTTGATCAGAAACACAAGCAAGAGATACCAACTCGCTCCTCTGCCTGCCACAAAACCAACTAGGAAAGAGACCACAGAAAAGATGTATCAGAAGAAAGGGTTTGGAGTCAGAGCAATAGCGCTGTGGGTAGAGCATTTGCCGTGTACACAGCCATCCTGGGTTCAATCTACGGCATCCCATATGGTCCCCTGAGCACTGCCAGGAGTTAGTAACCCCTGATCATTGCCGAGTGTGACCCAAAAAAGAAAAAAAAATTCCTAAAAAAAAACAAAGGTTTAACTAGGCAACTTGTCCTAAGAAGTGCTAGGAAGTCCCGCATGACTCTTTGTCCAATGAGCATCTGCAAAAAAGCCCGATGCTCTGACTCCATTTCTCTGCTGGCGATACTCACCCCATCAAGCCCCCTGAATTGAGGACTGCAAATCTGGTGCCTGGCACTAATGAAATACTTTCCAACATGCATTTGGTAATATGCAACCTACAGTACACCAGAGCAACCACAATGAAGTAGAGGCTCACCAAGAAAGCCAGGACAGAATGAGGTCAGTGCTGATGGAACTTGGGCAAGCGAGAAATAGAAGAAAATCAAAAACCCTTTTCAGTCATAAAGAACAGATCACTGGTGTCCGACAGAGACTGGTTTCATATAGAATGGAATAAAAAGGCCCTGAGTAAAAGGAAACAGCCAAGACAATAAAAAATGAGGCTAAGAAAAGAAACAAGGGAGAGAAGGAGGTTGCTAGAGAAATAAGGCAGAGGAGGAGGAATATTCCTATAATTAGTGAAGTCTGAATAAGAAAAAGAATAATAATACAAAAGAATGGAGCAGAATATTTCAAACTGAAATCTGAGAAAAATTTCCCCAAGTAAAAGAACGGGACAGACAAGTTGCAAGGGTCCCGGGGCTACCTAGGACAATTAACCACAAATAATCAACTTAGCTTGTCTTGGAAAATTATTAGGCTTTAAAGAGAAAGAAAAACATTCGCAGAGCCTCTAGGACAAAGAAGAAAAAAAAATAAAACCCACAAAGAAACATGGATTTGACTGACCTTAGATTTCTGCAAAATGACATAGAAAGCAAGATAGCAGAGTAGCAGTTCCAAGAAACTTAAGGAAAAATAAACTTCGCCTCATCTTTCCAGCTCATGTAAAAAAAAAACTGCGTGTGCATCAGAGTTTCAGGACTTGGGGTTGCCTGAGCTTTTCCCAACCTATTTCTGGGAACTGAGGATTGCGGCAAGTTTTTCACTTACTGAGTCACAGAGCTAAGACTCGAACAAGTTCTGGAGCACATCTTAGAGGAAAACAGATCAATATTCACAGAGAAAAGGAACACAAATGCAACTGAAAACAGGAAAAAGGAGATGAAGGGGAAGAGAGAACAATAAGATCATTGGTCAATGTCTAGGAGACAGTGGAATCTACCACAAGCGTCTGGGAGTTGGAGGTTGGGTGGGACAGAGAAGGGAACAGTAACAGTATGCTAACAAAGTTGTAAGTGATAATACCAGCCTAGAATTGAGTATTGAATATTGAATACAGGCAAAAAGATACACATTATAACCTCTAAATGTGTGTATCACAACCCACAATGTGTAAGAGAAGGAAGAGAGAGAGAGAGAGAGAGAGAGAGGAGAGAGAGAGAGAGAGAGAGAGAGAGAGAGAGAGAGAGAGAGAGAGAGAGAGAGAGAGAGAAAGAAATTTCCAGAGAGGCAGGCTAGGGGGGGAATGGGGATATTGGTGGTGGGAAATGGTCACTGGTGGAGGGATTGGTGCTGAAAAAATGTATGACCGAAACCCGGACATAAACATCTATGTAATTCTATACCTCATGGTGGTATAATAAAATATTAAAAAAAAAAAGGAAGCTTGAGTTGGGAGGGAACATAAGGCGCAGGCATGTGCCTGATTCTGGTTCAATTCTGACACCTTATTGAACTGCGGAGCACCCCTGGGTGTGGTCCTGGATCCACTGCACCCACACAGCACCACATCCCCTGTCCAGGTTGGCTGAGGGTTTTATGGAGTGGCTTCTGGGAGATCTAATTAAATAAGAGACCAAAAATGCTTCTAGACAATTCTACCCCCCAGATGAGAAATCGCTCTCAACTATAGTGTCAGCGCTGTTTGAAACCTGGTGTGCAGGTAATCATCACCAACTGCCTCAAATTTTATCTCACTGAAACAAATACATGGGGTAGAGCTGCTACTGGCTCTCTCTGCACTCAGCTGATCATGAGGTGTCCAGGAGGGAGGGCAGGTTCTGGCCCTGGCCCCCCCATTGCAATAGAGCCTTGGAAGAAGCCAGAGGAACCCCAGCACCATGATGGCAGCCATTTTCAACATCCAGACTCCACAGCTCCTCAGAGCTCCACCCAAGAGAAAAGCCAATCTTAAGTCTGGCTCATCAGAGCCCCACCCTATAGAGAAGTCTATATCAAACCCAGGTATCCTTGAACCAGACACACAAGATACATGGGACAGAGCTGCTACTGGCTCTCCCGTTGCAGTTCATCAGTAAATGAATGAACTGAGAGCCTACCTACTACCAAGAGTATCCCACCCACATGGCAGAGCCTGGCAAGCTCCCTGTGTCATATTCGATATGCCAAAAACAGTAATAATAATAGATCTCATCCCATGACCTGAATGAATGGTGTGAGGCTCTTTGTGTTCCTGGGTGAGCAGATGCCCTTGGGCTACACCAGCATGAAACAGGGATAAATGGAGACATTACTGGAGCTCTCTCAAGCAAATCAATGAACAACCGGAAGACAAGTGATACAAGTGAGACTGCTCACCTTTAGGATTGCTATTGTCTAGTAGAATTCTTGTGTACCCCCACCTCACACACATCCCAATCATCTCCTGAAATCATTAAGCCTCTACCTTCCACGTGATGGCATTAGAAGGTTGGGAAAGATGAAAAAAAAATCCTGAGACTTAGGGGCTGGAGCAATAGTACAGCGGGCAGAACTTTTGCCCTGTATGCAGTGGACCTGGGTTCGACCACCACTATCCCTTGAGTGATCACCGCCAGGAGTGATTCCTGAGTGCAGAGCCAGGAGGAACCCCTGAGCATTGCTGGGTGTGACACAAAAGTTAAAAAAATTAAAAAGGGCCGGAGCGATAGCCCAGTGGGTAGGCGTTTGCCTTGCAGCGCCAGCCCATGCCGCCAGGGTTTGATCTCCGGCATCCCTTATGGTCCCCTGAGCACCGCCAGGGAGTGATTCCTGAGTGCAGAGCCAGGAGAAACCCCTGAGCATTGCCGGGTGTGACCCAAAAAGCAAAAAAAACAAAAAAAAAAATAAATAAATAAAAATAAACAAAAACCTAAAAAAAAAATCCTGAGGTTGGAAGAATGCTCCTGAAAGGGATTATAAGAGAATCCAGAGTGACCTTATTTATCCCTTCCACTCACTGCATGAGGACTGAGGTGGCCCCTGGTGGAAGGGACCCTCCCTCAACATTCTACCTCCCCCATTCTACTTCTAGCAGTGACGTGCTACTAGAATCCAGCACCTCACTCTGTTTCCACAAGGTGTAAAAGAAATTGTCTTTTGTAGCCACTGGGATTGAGGATGTTTTGTTATAGCAGCAGAAACAGACTAAGGCAGAGCTGAAGGGAAACAAGAAAAGGCAACAAGACTATTTTGGAGGGAGCTAACTGGTGTGTGGGAGCCGCATTCCGGCTCCAGGCCCTACTCAGACTCTCTGAACTGGGCAGAGTCTGTGCACTCAGCGCAATACTGAGATGACATTCAACCGTTTCTCACCAGGCCTATGGGAATGAGTCACCGCAATGCTGTTTCCATGGAATCACACCAGCACCATGGCGCTCCTCTAAGAATGTATTTATTTGCATGAACACACCATCTTATACAAATGGAAGACGAATCTTAAGAAGGGTGTGTCCAGCCAGTCTGTCTCATCCACTCCCTTATTTGATCTCTTTCCCTTGTCAGTGTTGGCGATTCTAAGTCAAATGTTTGCCACTGGTTAAGGCAACTTGGATCTGCCACTTTCCCCTTCTTCCTCCTGCCGGAAATGCCTCTGACGACCGAAAGTCTACATAGTCACCCATTCAAAGAAAACTCTTGTCCAAGGTTATTATTTTCTTTAATTTATTTATGTAATACAGTGTAGAAAGCTATCACGGTCATAAGCAATGATTCTGTACAATCATCTTGCCAAATATTTTTGGGGGAGAATTCTTAGTAATTTGAGACCAGCAGAGCAACCACCCCCCCCCCCCACCAGTGAAAGTGCTTACAATGAACAGGGATTTCTTTTCTTTATCAAAGATCCAAAGATACATGGAGCAAAACAAACGAACAAAAAAACGAAATAAAAAATAGTTTTGATTCTCAAATGCCTAATTTGTGCCCATAAACAGGCACAAAGGAAAAAAAAAAGTGTCTCCTCGTAATTCCTATATCACAAATAGAGCAGAAGCAGCAACCTGTACAGTCAAATGCAATTGAGGGAAGAGAAAAACCTCTTAAAATCATCTGGAATACTTAAAAATGGTTACCTTTAAAATGCATAGTGATCGGAAAAGAATACTTAGGCAAAGAAGCAGCTAAACTCCCACGTTCACATGAAGCATCACCCCATCGATCTTAAAGCGTATTTCAAGTAGGACTTAGTTGGGCCACAAACCACAAGAATAATATACAACTGGCTAAGGGGGCTACGTGATAAATAATCAGGAGAAAATCTATTCATGCACTAGTTTGATACAGCTAAATTCTTTACAGTACACAAAACCCATTAATGATGTAGAGACCAAAATGGAGAGAGAGATAGAGAGAATACATTACTGATTTGTAGATTAATTCGAGTTCAGGCATCTACTTGTGTTACAGCACAGCTGTCAAAAGGCGACCTAATGAGCAAATAAGAAAACAGAAGGGTTTGTTTTTTTCCACGTTATTCTAGAAATGAACACCGATGGGTTGTGAAGCAATGGTTTTGCTGTCCGACTTCAGAGGCTGCTGTGGCGCTGGTCTAGTTCTGCATCTGCTCGAAGAATTTGTAAGTTGGGTTTTCGTAGCCGTTCTGCTGCATCTTGGAGAGGTGACGCTCCTCGGGGGTGACCGCGGCGTCAACCTGCAGAAAAAATCAAGGACGAGAAAAACTGAGTTGGAGAAATCAACCTCTGAAGCGCGGACGCAGAAAAGCAGCAAGGCAGAACGGCCGTGCCCACCAAATAACGCAGATGCTCCGTTCAGCCACCAGGTGGCGCTTGATATTCTGCTCTATGGGCTCAGACTTGCAAAGTGGTTTTTGATCTGGTACCCCACTGGGCAGTAACTGGGTACACCTAGTGCCATAAATGCCAGCCAGCCTCCCTCTTTTCTGGATAAAAGTACAAAGATCCATATGAAAGACCCTCTTTTGTTTTTAATATGAAAAGAGCAGAAAATTCCAAAGCTGCAGGACTGAATATCTTTTTTATTTTAACTTGTTCCTGGGCTTTAACTAGATTTAATATGTTGAGGACGGAACTAAGAATCATTAAGGGAAAGTCAAGAATGAAGCATCTCCAAGGGGCTATTATTTTGCATACACAAAAAAAGGGCAAACAACAAAATATCTGAAGTTCTAGATTTCTGGGTTAGTTGAACAGGAGAAATTGTAGCACCCCACCGGGCGGAGTAATAGTACAGCAGGGACGGCGTTTTCCTCGCACAAGGCCCACCTGGGTTCGATCCTCGGCATCCCATATGGTCCCCCGAGCCAGGAGTAACCCCTGAGCATCTCTGGGTGTGACCCCCCCCCAAAAAAGAAAAGAAATGACAGCAGCCTGGCTCAAGATTTTGAGAGAGATCCTAGCTGTTGATGTAGTTCTTTGCTTCTGAGATCAGGTCAGCAATTGGAAACTGATGCTTTTCCTCCCTGGTCACCGACAGGCTGGTTGGGAATATTTGTCTCTGCGCTGTGGCAAGAGGAACTGAATTCTCCAATGTGTTCTTAATGCGGCTATGTCTTTTCCCCTCCCAGAGTTCAGAAGAGAGGAAGTATTAAGCTCTATATTGCACAGATGAGAAACAGACATGGGGCAGAGCTGCTACTGGCTCTCACTGTGCCCAGCCGCTCATGAGGTGCCCAGGAGGGATGGCAGGTTCTAGCCTGGCCCGCCACCCCAGTAGAGCCTCACAAGCCAGATGACCCCCCACTCCATGAGGACCTCCATTTTCCACATTCAGACTTCCCCCTCATCAGAACTCCACCCAGCAGACCAGCCTATCACGCCTGGCTGGTTCATCAATAAATGCTGGATTTTGAGGTGACTACAAGAGTATGCTACCCGCACGGCAGAGCCTGGCAAGCTTCCCGTGTCGTATTTGATATGCCAGATACCAGTAACAATTATAGACCTCATTCCCATGACCTGATGGAATGGTTTGAGGCTCTTTATATTCCTGGTGCAAGCAGATGCCCTTGGGCTCTACTTGCATGAGACAGGTCATATGGAGATGTTACTGGTGCCCGCCGAGCAAATCGACAATGAACGGGAAGACAGTGATACAGTGATTGCACTGACGAAAGCTGTTCCTCCACCGTTAGTTGAACCACTGTGCGATAGACCATTACAAAGCTGCTCATCCTGGGTTTCACTCATACATGCTCCACCAGTGCACACTCTCTCTCTCTCTCTCTCTCTCTCTCTCTCTCTCTCTCTCTCTCTCTCTCTCCTTTTGAAAGCTGTGGTTTTGTTGGTTATTTTTAAGGTAGCACAAGTAATCAAAGCCAGGGAGGGTGTCTCTCCCGTGAGGCACAGGCTCTGCCTCTGAGTGAATCCCTGCCCCTAATTTATTTTTTCAATTTAATTATTTTTATTATACCACCTTGAGATACACAGTTACAAAGATGCTCATGTTTGGGTTTCGGTCATACAGTGTTCCAGCACCCATCCCTCCACCAGTGCCCTATTCCCACCACCAGTGTCCCCTGATTCCCCCCCTCCCCCAGTGTGCCTCTATGGTAGACACTTTTTCTTTTCTCTCTCTCTCTCTCTCTCCCCCCATCTAAGGCAATGTTTAATGTCTCTTAAACATTGTGGTTTGCCATATATATATATATATATATATATGTATTTTATCATGTATATCCCTTTGCCTACATTCAATGCTCAGTCCTAGTCTGACATTACCATTTCTCACAATTAGTAGAACACTGGTATATACTTATATCCCTACTAATAAATGCAGTCATTCAATATCTGTCCTCTTCCTTCTTATTAATTTCACTCAGCATGATAATCTCCATGTCCACCCATTTGCAGGTAAATTTCATGACTGTCTTTTCTGACAACTGCATAGTATTCCATTGTGTAGATGTACCATAGTTCCTTTAGCCAGTCTTCTTTTCTTGCTTGCCCTTAATTACTTTATCAAAAGATTGGGGAGGCACCTTGCTATGCTCTGGGCTTATGCCTGCCTCTGTTCAGATGGCCAGGCACTCACCAGCTAGGACTGGGGTGACTGTAGGGTGCTGGCGAGTGAAGCCAGTCAGCCACAGGCAAGTGTGTAACCTGCTGTACTAACTCTCCAGCCCTGGTATTTAATTTCATTTTAGGCACTGTGTGGTTTACAACTGCGTAGTTTCAATGTCGAGCTATTCATCATCCTTCATACTCCTACTAAAAATATGTACGTGACATAAGGATGGTTGAAAATATAGTAGACAAGTATACAGGAATGTTTGTATACGTTGTATACAGGAATAAGTATCAATATTCTGGATCGCCCCACCCCTGCCAGGGCTCCATCTCTTTGCTCCTAAATCCTCTCTACTGCCCCACCCCCATGCTAATATTTTCTTTTTGGTAAAATCATTGGAGTCGGAAGAGAATGCGCATTTAATCGGATGAAGCAGGGTTTTCAGAAGACAGTTAGCATGGACCATCAGAGAGAGGCTTCTTTTTCTCCCTGACAGGAACATTTTTCTCTTTCTATTTCGGGGTGGGTGGGAGGTTTGGGCCACTTCACCTCAGTGCTTGGGTGCTGATCCCGGGGAGCCTGGAGAACCACGTGGCACCAGGGGTCAAATTTAGGCCTTTTTTTTTTTTTTTTTTTGCTTTTTTGGGTCACACCCGGCAATACTCAGGGGTTACTCCTGGCTCTGTACTCAGGAATTACTCCTGGAGGTGCTCAGGGGACCATATGGGATGCCGGGGATCGAACCCAAGCCGGCACAGGCCGGCTGTGTGCAAGGCAAATGCCCTACCCGCTGGGCTATCGCTCCAGCCCCAAATTTAGGCTTTCTTAATACCAATCATGGACCCTAGCCTAGAGGATTTGTTTCTTGGGGATTGGGGTCGGGATCATACCCAAGGCGCTTGGGGGCTCTGCTGAGGACCGGGGCTGGCTACACGCGAGGCAAGTGCCATAATCCCTGCGCTATCTTTTCTGGCTCCGGAATAGTTCTTATCCTATGCATGAAATTAGTGTGCTCTGCATCATTTCCAGGAGGTGAGGGGAGGAGAGGAAGAAAGAGAGAAGAGATATGAGAGAGAGAGAGAGAGAGAGAGAGAGAGAGAGAGAGAGAGAGAGAGAGAGAACTATGCAAGTATGTCTATACTAACCATCCTTCTCCAGGAATCTGACCAGATCACAATGGCTGCAGCTACTATAAACAGAGTAACAGTATGGAAGCCACACACACACACACACACACACACACACACACACACACACAGCATAGTGGACTATGATCCAACAATCCCACTTGGTGTCTCTCTGAAGGAAGCTATTGTACATAGGGGTCTGCACTCCTGGCTTCACCTCTCTCCCCTTACAGCAACCATATTTGTAACATTATTCATAAGCTGAGCGTGGAATCAACCACAGTGTCCACTGACAGGTGAATAAAGGCCAGCTTGTTGCCTAAAGAAAGGGCTAACCTGGGCGGCTGTAGCAGGCAACAGGTCATCCTAGAGATAACGTGTTTTCTCCTCCCTCAAACTGCAGGGCTGTTCCTATCACCAGTGATTCTCAAACTCAATTCCCGTCTCATTCCATTGGCACACAGTGGGCGGGCTCCCGGCTCCAAGGCAAGTGTTCAGGCAGCCCAGCTGCAGTGTGAAGGCCCGGGCTGGGCTGGCTGCGGTCCTCGGGCAGGAAGTGCCTGGTGAGAGCGTCCGGCAGCTCCTGCTCCTTCATGGCCTCCTGGAGCCTGGTACAGATTCTTAAGCTCCCATCTATGGAAGAAGCCGAAACGTCTCTCGGGCTGCCCTCACACGCTTCCGGGGACAGGCCTGAGCAATTCCTTATGGAACGCCACCGCCCAGTGGAGACTGCACCACTCTCCCGGGGAACAATCAGATTCCCACCCCCTTCGACTCCCTTTCATCTGCACTGGTGTCAACAGATGAGGTCACCTGTGCTTTAACTGGCACCGGTGTAATTAGCCACGGGCTTAAGAAACGCCAGCACTGAAGACCAGCGCCAATAAGGAGGGATTCTGGTCCTCTCTCTCACTGAGCCCGCCGGCAAGCCGCCTGCCTGCGGTAGAAAGTCATGCAAAATGCAGGCCTCGTTCTGCTCGGGGCTGCCTTTTGACGGAGCTTTCAAGGCGGGCTGGAGCTGAAACTAAGGATCTTGCTTAAGAGATCAAACACCCAGGGCCAGGCTTGAGAGTTACCAGCGAAAAACAACACGGCGCTGCTGCGTGATGGTGGAAACACTGCGCCTGTCTCCCTTCTGGGAGTCCAGGGCGCCTTCAGGCTGGCTGTCCGCCATCTCCACGTTCATTAAGGAAGCGGTGTGAGTTAGAGCTGGCAATTTCATAGTTTCTTTCCATTTCAGTGGCCTCTGTGCTTTAAGAAGAGCTCTCTGGGACTGGAGGCAGAGTTCAGGGGCCGAGAAAGCCAACCTCGCTAGTCATGAGGTTACAGGTTTAATCCCCAGGAGCACCACATGTGCTGAGCGTTGTCCTGTTAGGGGACCTGGCGGCTCTGCCAACAGTGATCCCCAGGGGAGTGAACAGTTTCTGACATCACTAAGGTGCAGGCAGTCACATGTGTTGAAGCACCACTGTAAACCTCTGAGCACAGTAATGGGATCTAGGACGTGCTCCCACCAGGGAGACACGACACCCGGGGATGTAAGTACACCCCACAGGCAAACTGTGAGTCCCAGTGAGCACGGGTGCAAGCACCACAAGTCACAACATGTGCAACCCTTATGGAGCAAGCTGCAGCGTGACCCCCGTCCAGTACCACCCAGCTGGGCATAACCACTGTGTAAACCACGAAGGAAGAGGGGACGGGAGCATGATTTTAGTTTGTCCTGGTAAATGTAGGCCAGTGCAACTGGAAGGATTCGCATGCTTGCTTTTGTGTTGACGTTAAGTAGGGTATGTGTCATGCAGCGAGTGCACCAGAGCTGGAAGTAATCAGATTAGGAAGTATTGGTGTGTGTGAGCCGGGCAAGGCGGCAGCAGAGACGAGAGTCACTGTTACACTGGCTAGACCCCTGAGCAGAAATGCCACAGCACCTGGCTGGGTGGGAACCTTGGTACTGAGCAGAAACTTATGCCCATGTTCAGCCAGGCCAGTTTCTAGCCCTCTGGAGGGCAGAGAGTGTGAAGTTCTAGTTCTCTGACCAAATATCTAGTTCTTTAATGAAGAACTAGATTCTATTCAATGCTGCTGTCTGGGGATGGAGCAGGAAGTTGACGATGCTAACAGACGGAGAGCAAAGAAAGACAAGATGCTACAGAGAGTTGGGCCTCGCTCAAGACCAGCTTGTTGCCTAAAGAATGGGCTAACCTGGGCGGCTGTAACAGGCAACAGGTCATCCTAGAGATAACGTGTTTTCTCCTTCCTCAAACTGCGGCTGTTCCTACCACCAGTGATTCTCAAACTCAATTCCTGTCTCATTCCATTGGGAACATTGTCAACACACAGAGCCTCAGTCTCCTACTTGAAAATCCTGTGGGGATACCAAGATTGTGTCCAGAAGAGAAATACCTGGACCGCACCATCGAACATTCACCAGGGCGGGAACTGGACGTGAGACCCCAAGGCACTGCCTGGTACGAGCAATCTCTGTTACCTGTTCAGCTGGTTCCCCTCAATGCACATGTGGAAGCCTTAACCTCAGCTACCTTACAACGCAACTGGATTTCGAGATAGGGTATCTGAAGAGGTTAAGTCAGGGGAGCCCCTAACCCACGTTGATGGACGTCCTTACAGGAAGAGAAGATTTAGTCACAGACATGTGCAAAGGAGGAATTATGCACAGGGCCATCTGTAAGTCCCCAAAACCCAAGCCTGCCAGAACCCTGGACACATACTTGTGGCCTTGAGAATCTGTATGAAAATCAGTGTTCATTCACTGTGCAAGTCTCTCACACTGGGGACTTTATTTTGGCAACATTAGTAGACTATCTTTAATATAGATAATACATTAGACTTGATAGTCTATTATATATATAATAGACTATCAAGCTCTTTGGCCCTTGACCCCAAGGGGTCAAAGGGTCAATCTATTTTTGGGTAGATTTACCAGTTCAAAGATACACAATACATTATGAATGTATTGTATACATTCATACATTTATGAATATTCTAATTTATAATTTAAATTATACATATTTAAATTTGCTCAAACATGGACTAAAAAGGGGCTGGAGTGATAGTACAGCCAGTAGCATTTGCCTTGCATGCCTAGGTTCAGTCCCCAGCATCCCATATAGTCTCCCGAGCACCGCCAGGAGTAGCTCCTGAGTACAGAACCAGGAGTAACCTCTGAATATTGCTGGATGTGACTCAAAAAGGCAAAAACAAACCAAAAAAAAACAAAAAAAAAAAAAAAAACCCCAAACCAAAACCACCCATGGACTAAAAATGAAAAGCCTTAGAGTGGAAAAGAGAAAACGTGGCATTATCCTAACAATACCTGACCTTTTGGGGGCTTGTTTTTGTTTTGGGGCCACACCTAGTGGTGCTTGTGGGGTTACTTCTGCACTTAGAAATCACTCCCGGAGGGGCTCATGGGAACCATATGGGTACTGAGGATTGAACCGGGTTGGCTATGTGCAAGGCAAGAGTCTCATCTGCTTGACTGTCACTCTAGCCCAATTCTTTTTTTTTTTTAAATTTTTTTATTATACCACCTGAAACATACAAACAAAGGTGTTCTAATTGTCTTGAAACAATCCAGCACCCACCCCTCCACCAGCCCCATTCCACCACAAGTACCCCTCCCCTCCCCCCCCACCCCCTAGCGGTACCCCAGTTTCCTCTCTTTCTCTCTCTACCTCTCTCTGTCTCTGCATCTCTCTCCCTCTTATTACATTTCTACCCTGATATAGTTAATCACTATCTCTTTGTGATTTCATGTGAGTTAATCCCTACATTCCCATTTTATTAAAACACTTCTATTCCTTAGACATCTCTATCTGTCCTTTCCTTCTAAATCACTCAGTAGACCCGCCTCCATTTATAAATTCATAATCTCCTTTCACACACCAGTTAAACCACCTTTACCACCCTCTTTCTCGTTATCCTTCCAGATTCAATAAAAGCAGAATAATAAAAAGATAGTTTCTCTATTGTTTTTCGGTCTCTAGTATATTCCCAGAGTGCTATTGCTGATCAAATGGGAGCCAATATCTAGCTTCGGATGCCAATGTTTCCAAGGACCACCACCCCACCACAGTGGATGAATCCCCCCCACACCCGCCAACCTTTCTTTTGATGCGAGGACCCTGTTTGTTTGCTCTCCCTGATGTAGCCCAATAATTCTTGACTCTGACAAGATCCAAGCTCAGAAATACCCGATGAACATAGTCGTCAGCCCAAATCTGTGAGCACTCTCTGGCTGGCTCGTGAATGATTCAAGTTCTCTGTCACCTTGCGACCTGCTTCCTGGGTCCTGTTTCTTTCTGTGCTGTTTAGCCCTTCCACACCAGTACACACACACACACACACACACACACACACACACACACACACACACACACACACACACACACACAGGAATGAAGACTGGAAAGTCATTTCCATCAACGGCTCCCATAAACAAGTTGTCTGCAGAGATGTTAAGTACTGAAGGAAATAAGGTTTCCAGCGGCCCCAGGAATTTAATCTATTTAAACTGTTCTTGGTGTCCTATAATCAAGAATACTTGGGAACCCATTTCCTCAGGGTTAGTGAGAAGTTACACTCACTGGGAATAAAGAGGATTTTCCTCTGACAGGGAAAGTGATGGATGGAAGGTGGGAAACGCTGGACCCTCAGGCTGGGGAGCTGCTTTTTTGGGTCACTGGGAACATGCCTGCGGTTTCCGCTTGCCCCTGTACAACGAGCAGCTCACACCAAAGGGGCATTTATTAATTGGTGAAGTATGCAGTGGAAGAAGCAATAAACACTCTGACTTCAGTCTTGAAACAAATGAGAGTAGAGAGGAGGGGTAAGGCGCCTGCCTTGTGTGCCGGAGACCAGGGTCCAACTCCCAGGAGCCCATATGGTCCCCTAAGCCCTGCCTGGAGCGATCCCTGAGCACAGAGTCAGGAGTAATCCATGAGCACTGCTGCTCCCCCAAACCAAAAACTAGAAAACAGAAAAACAGTATAAAGAAGAAAAAAAGGACAGTATAAAATCAAACTAGCGGTTATCAGAGAGGAAAAGGTAGAATGGATCAGGTAAAAGGAATAAATTTTGAGGTACAAGGCAGAACTGGACTTTTTAGTGATAAACTTAATCCAATATCTACACACCCTGGTTTATAATGTTGCATGTGCAAAGCTTATGAAATGTGAGCACGCAATGTTACTGCAGTTAAAAAGTGAAAAAAAAAAAGACCCCTTTGAGAGCCCCACAGTGATACTATGGAGCAAGTACAACAAACATACCAAGTTAAGTACTCAAGAAAGTGGAACGAACAATTACTGGATGGTTTCACTCTTACAAAGAATATAAAGAAAGCAAGTATATGGGGCTGGAGCCATGGCACAGCAGGGGAGGGCGTTTGCCTTGCATGCGGCTGACCTGGGTTCAATCCCCAACATTCCATATGGTCCCCTGAACACCACCAGGAGTAATTCCTGCGCAAAGGGCCAGGCGTAACCCCTGAGCGTTGCTGGGTGTGACTCAAAAAAAAAAAAAAGAAAGCAAGTGTACAGTTAGAAACCAGCAAAACTCCTAGACTCAGAGAAAACAATGGGGGCTGAGAGAAACGAGTAGAAGGATCTTTTTAGCGGGGAGGCCCTGGAACTCCGGGGGGGAGAATATGAACCCTAGTTACAGAGGAATGAAGCTAAGTCCGCGGGACTCTAACACTTTAACATGGGAAAAAATACCCAAAGAGGCTTTATTTTAATTATTATTATTTTCTGAGGGGCTACACCTGGCAGTGCTCAGGGTATTCCTGGCTCTGTACTTAGGAGGGACTCCACGGGTTATGCTCAGGGGACCAGATGCGGGGCCATATATAAGGTCAGTGCCTTATCCCTTGTACTATTTCTCTGGCCCCAAAGTAGTATTTTTGTTGTTGTTGCGTTGCCACACCCTGTGATGCTCAGGGCTTACTCCTGGCCCTACACTCAGGAATTACTCCTGGAGGTGCTCTGGGGACCTTATGGGATGCTGGCGATCAAAAAGGGTTTACCATGTTCAAGGCAAATGCCCTACACACTGTCCTATTGCTACGGCCCCGTCAGATTTTCTTTGAAATATCTTTATTTATTTATTTATTTACTTATTTATTTTTGCCCTTTTTTTTGGGTCACACCTGGCAATGCTCAGGGGTTTCTCCTGGCTCTGCACTCAGTAATTAGTCCTGGCGGTGCTCGGGGGACCATATGGGATGCCGGAGATTGAACCGATGCCGGCCTGGGCTGGCCGTGGCAAGGCAAACGCCCTACCCGCTGGGCTATCACTCCGCCCTCTTTTAAATGTTTGAGTGTAGTTACAGTCTTTTAAAAGCCAGGAGTCATTACTATTGTTTCGGTATTGCAATGTGATTATAAACTGAAGAGCAGCACAAAAACTCAAGGTCGACATCTTAATTTAACTCCAAGGCCTTGATTTTAGTATTTGTAAACTGGAATGCATAAAAACCAAACCAAGCGAAGAGCTGCCATTCAGCACCAAGTAGGGGTTTCCTTTTTCCCCGAAGAAGAGATACTTGGATGGTTCGTGCACACTGCCAAGAAAAACCTCCCCCTGCAGGTCTTCTTTGATGCCCACTTGCAAACATGCCACCCATTTTCCTACCTCCACCACACGCCATGATGGATGGACGTGTATTGTTTCTTCTTCAGCATCACCAAGGTGATAACAATCACTGTTGCTATGACAACACCACCCACCATGAGTCCAATGATGGCACCTTTGTTTGAACCCACATCTTCTGCAAAGAATACCTGGAAAAGGAACAAAGAAAAAGAGCTCTCGTGAATGAGGTGTGTGAAGAGTATAAGGACGGAGCACATGAGTCAGCTGCTTGCACCATTACTTGGTGCCTACTTGAAAATAAAATATAATCACATTCCACTTCTCAAGAACGATACTTGTCATCTATAAAGGGACATATGCCGCTCCTGTCCCTGAGTCTATGTGCCCCTGAGAGCTTGACCTGAATCTCTGGCAGGGGGAACATTTTTTTGAGTTTTCTTAGATCTTGATTACACATGAAGGTTGGTATTTCCCCAGTTCCAGCTGGTTTAAAACCAAGACACGTCATGCATGTTAACTGATTTAACATACACGTAAGTCCTGGCTTCTTACAGGTGGAGTCTTTTGGGAGTAGGTGCTCAGAGGCTGTCCCTGGGTCTGTGATGTGGAAGCGAGCCCCGGAAGAGTGTTGGGGGTGTCAATAGAGTCCCAGAAATTTTAACTGGGGTCGGCAGGAAGCAAAGTAAGAGCTTTTACCCCTGCACCATCTCTCAGCCCGAGGGGAGTTTTGAATATAAAATTAAGCCCCTGCAACACAGGAGTTAAATATAAAAGATTTCTTGTTACCTAATTTTAGACACAGCCATTCAGTAAGACACTCATGAACTTTGAGAAGCATCGTGTTAAAAGACAGTTATTTCAAAAAGCAAAGAAACAGCTGGTCACAAGAAAAGGGCTTTAGCAGTCGTTCAATAATTCGCATTCGCTAATACACTGTCTCCAGAAATCCAATGAATCACGTTGCCTTTAGATACGTAAGGAATTGAAGCATTCTGAAGAAAAAAGTTATCCAGTGCAAAATGTTTATTATCATATATTTTTACATTGTTAATAAAAAGCAAACCATTGCTTTTCAAATTAATTGACTTGAATGAAATTACAAGAGCACACTGCAATTCTATGATCTTCTGTACGCTACTCAACACCTACCATTTTGTTAGATAAATGAATTAACACAACTTCCTAAAAGTGATCTTAAGACTCAGAATAGAAAAACAACCAATTTTCATACCCAGCAGTGACCACCCCCCCCCGAAATCTTGAAAAGGCAATATAAGTGCAGCAACTAAAGCAAACATTTAAGAGGATTTTTAATTTTTAACTTGGAGGAGTCTATCAGAAAAAAAAGAAAAATAGAAGTGGCTCATAATTATTCTCCTTTCTAAACAATTGTGCTAACTCCACATATTTATAAATAGGGAAGTCATTAATTAACTAATGATACAAGCACAAGGTAATCAGGACTAAATGAAGGCTGGCCATCTTCCTATGTCTTTAAGAAAATACTGTAATTTTTAATATTGCACTAATTAGAGTACATTATCTTATCAACTAGTTCAGTAGAGGGAGTTGATTCTCTTAATTGTTGCACTGTTATCAGTCACTGTCACATTACAGGAGTTAGTGTCACTGTGGAGACCGGCTTTATGACACATGCATCCGAGAAGACAGATCTGTACAGTAATCTCCTGCTCTGGGTCCCACCGCCTCCTTCCTCTCTGGCAGGTCCCCAGTTTTATTAACACTTCAGCCTCTGGACCAGGAACAGCCCTGATCTTATGGTTACTGATGCCAATCAAGAAACCATGCCTCAAAAAACGTGCTTTCATATAAAAAATGGCGGGAATTCAAACGCACATCAGGCTCTTAGCTGCTCCTCTTAGTGACAAGAGAAAGGGCCACAAACAATCTCAAGGCATTTCTTTTGGTATTCAATTGGTAATATTTGAATTGATAAAAATTTACTGATGATGATTCAAAAGGCAATTTCTCCTTGAAAGAAATTCACAAGCACACAAACAAACCTGAGATCAAGAACTTCTCAAGTCTTAGGCAGAGAAACTGTTTGTTTTATTTTTTATTTTTTTTTCCCCAGAGCATTTCCTCTAAAAAATTCTATCACTATTTTTGGTTCACCCCGAATGCATAAGTCAATGGCATTAAATTTTTTTTTTTTTTTTCTTTTTTTATTTTTTTTTTTTTTAAATTACAAAGAATACAATAAAATTTTTAACAGAGCACCCCCCCCACCCCCCCCCCACCACCACCCCCCCCCCTCCCCCCCCCACACCCACCCCCTCCCCCCACCCAACCCCCACTAATGGAACCTTCTTTACTGTGTGTACTGGTAAGCTGGAAGGAACCTGATGAAGCAGGTTTTGGGATCCGACCAATCAGAGGCTATTGGTGAAGCTACAGAACAATGAGACTAGCCTGCTTTTGACTGACTCCAGAGTTAACATGGGGCAGCAAGTGCCAAGGGTGGTCTGCTTTCTCCACCTCCTGCCTCCTCCCGCCTTTTTGAGGCCAAAGATCCTGTCTAGAGGGGCTCATCCAGGATGGACGTTGGGGAGGAGATGGAAAGAGAGGTGAGAAGTACACTGAACAACAGTTATAAATGTGAACGTCAACTGACAGCCACAAAAACACTTCTGGGAAAGCAAGCAACATCTGTACATGTTTGAGATTTTGAGCCTATTATAGACTCTATTTCCTAGAAAACAAACCAGAACTTAGTGCAAATGGCTGCTATCATACAGATATGTTTGGCTTTGAATCCTGTGAGGACTTAGTGGCCTTCTAGATTTAAAGAACCCTACAAAGACCCTCTTTTCCTGTGCTTCATATTTTCATAACGATCCTCAAGGCAAGCATTTTATTTGTGTCTCTAGCTTTTCTTTAACTGGTTTTCAAGCACAGGGTGAGCAAGTGTGAATATGTGATTTGGTATGACAGTGGCACCCATACTTGTATTTCACATACCAGGTTCTTTTGTTCTTTTCTTTTTAGGTCACACTGGAAATGCTAAGGGGTTACTCCTGGCTCTGCACTCAGGAATTACTCCTGGTGGGGTTTGAGGGACCATATGGGATGCCGGGGATTGGACCTGGACTGGCCATGTCCAAGGCAAACACTCTACCTGCTATACTATCCCTCCTGTCCCCACGTACCAGCTTTTTGATGATGAACTTCATACCCCGGGTCGTGTCGGAACTCAGCATCCATTTTCACTTCGGAGATCTCTTCCGTCTTGATGTTTGTCAGTCCTGAACCTGCATTGGGCAGAAGCATGAGACCACAGTGGGGAAGACACAGGGAGAGTTCACAGGACGTTACCATAAATCAACACAGTATAACACAAAGGCTACCCACGTCTTCTTGCCAGGACTCAAGGATGGAGGAACATGACCTCAAGAAAAATGGTGTCCTCCACATCTTTAAATTCTTGACCACTGTCTATTTTGGACTCAGAGAAATGGAAGATTCAAGGCATCCGAAGCCAAAACTTATACATTTTTTAAAAAGTACATACTCTATATTTTTTTAAAATAGGGAAACAGGAATTAAATGCTAGTTAGGAGTTTGGCAAGGATTTGTTCCCAGAATATACTGGGTTGGTTTAGGGGTTTTATTTAATCTATTAAATGCCTTTTTTCCATCTGTCCTCATTCTTTTAGAAAAAATAAAAGAGGCTTAAAATAATGAGCATTGATTACCTGGTAGAACAAAACTTTTTGGTTTGGGGCTTCAGTTATGTTCATGCCGTGAAGTGCTGCAAAGGTCCTACCATTGAATTCAGTGATTTACCTTATAGACACTGAATATTACTAGTTCATCTGCTAAATAGAGCAGCCGAAGGGCATAATTTTACTTGGGTTACATGATACAAGTTGCTTACGTTCAAACGGGACCTAATTTGTTGCTCTTCATCGACTCACTCTGACAATCTTACAAGGTGCTATAAAACTTGTCACACATCAGGCTGAAACTGAAATGCACAACGTCCAAATGATGCTCCTGTCTAATGGTAAAAACTATCAGAAGAGAAAAGAAGGATAATCTGATGGGGAAGAGGGCAGACGTCCCATTCTCAAAGTATTCAACTTCTGCCAAAAGCTTCTATTTAAGAACCTATCTGAAAATGGGACTCTACATCAATCTCCCTCCACTGGCATACGCGACTGCCCTTCCCTTCTGCTTCCGAGAATGGCATTTCCTTATCCCCCGCACCCCACTCATTTCCTACTCTGTAGAGTTCCATAAAGATCATGGAGAATGGCTTCATGATTTCACCTCCAGGTATTCCAAGCCTTAGATCTCTCTGGGTAATAAGGATTTGGGCCTGAGTAGAGAGTTTTAAGAGGCCTGCATAGGTGCAGCTCCCGGCTCTGTAGACCGAACGTCATGCGCTTCCCAAATTGGTAGTAGACTGGCTCCCAGTGTATGGAATATGGAAAAGTGATGGTTGGAGAATTCTCAGACTGGGACTACTGCAGTTCGCTTCTTCATTTCCTCTCTGGAATCGACGGTAGCTGGGGAAAGTCAGCGGCCGTATCGTGAGGATACTCAACAGCCCTGAACTGCGGCCTCTGCAAGTGTCTGAAGATCTTGGATACAGACCCCTCAGCTCCCAGACATGCTTATGCTTCTCACATGACGGTGATTCTGGCGAATGACTTGCTTGCAACTTTATGAGACCCCGAGGCGACTCACACAACCTGACCAAGCCAAAATTCTCAGCATTACAAGGTTTTCTCAGTTACGATGTTATTGGATGTGTAACCACAGATCACTAATTCAAGGGTCTCAAGATCAATCAGACGCTCATCTGAAGTACCTTGTGCTGTAATTTCTGGATGATTCTTTTAAATATAGATGTTAAAATCGGGAGGCACAATCCAAAGCAGGACAGTTTCGGTTCCGTCCCAGGGCTGGTTCTCTGACCAATTTTCCCTGGACTCTGCCCTCCCTTATTTATTTTCTTCTTTGAAGCATCAGCATCTCCCTTTCCCCCAGCCCCCCTAACTTTCAGCTTATTCCACATCTTTTCCCTGTCACCAGAGTCTTGTCACGCATTGGTTAAAACTATCTTTCTGAGGTTTTATTTTTAATTTTGGCTTTGGGGCCACAACACAGCTGTGCTCAGGGCTTACTCCTAGACCTGAATGCTTCCCTTTATTATTATTTTTAACACATTCATTTTATTTTATTATGTTTGGGGGTGCCATACCCGGCAGTGCTCAGGGGTTATTCCTGACTCTGCACTCAGGAATTACCCTGATGGTGCTCAGGGGACCATATGTGATTCGACCTAGGGCTTTGTGGAACCAAATAATAGAAAAAGTACTTAATCCTAAACCATATAAGCCCACATTGTTTCTGGAAATATTTCAAGAATACTTTAAATGACCCCCAAGTAATATCCAAGTATGGCAGGTGACAAGACATATCATTGAGACTTTTTAGCTCAGTAGTTTCAGCAACTGTTAGTGAAAAGATTTTCTATGCATTATATAAGTCACACTACAAAGGGATAAAAGTTAATGTGTGTGTGTGTGTGTGTGTGTGTGTGAACAGGGAAATAATTGAGAATAAGCTGGTATTGCATGTAATACAATGTGAAGGTAATGTTTTGCGGGGTCTCCCTAAGTGGTGTTCGGGGTCATTCTTAGAGCCTGTCTGCCAGCCAGGTTGAGAGTTCGTGCCAGGGTCAGAGGCTGCGTTGCTGCTTGGGCCCTACAACGCAGGGGACACCAGTGTGACACCTGGTGACGCAGAGGCACCTACAGCCAGGGACACTCAAGGGATCATGTCATGTTATAGCTCCTGTCAGGCCCAGTGCAAGGCAAGGGCCCCAACCTCTGTTCTAGCTCCAACCATGATGGGTAGCTAAATGCACTTCTGGGACATTTATTCATGGGCTCTCCAGAGGTGTTTCTGAGCTGAGCTGAATCTATTCCTGTTTGTGGCAGTTTCAGTGCCACCCCCGGTGGTGCTGGAGTGGGGGAAGAACTGGTGGGGGTTGGGGAAGCTGTCAGCTTAGGAAGGAGGAGATTGGCCTTCATGAAACCTCTTCCATGGCTTACGTCAAGGACTTGGTTTCCATGTTCAGGCCTGGAGAATAAATTCCTCCGGAAAGGGCAGCTCACCTCTGCAGAGCACCTGCCCATGTATTGCTCTTCCTTCTTTTGGCCAGATGGTAACTTGTCCTTGCGGTCTATTGACTGAAAAGTCCATTTCTCTGGAAGCCAGCCAGAGAGGAAAAGCTATTATGGCGATTCTGCCCCAAAATCAGCCCTGCTCTTAATGGGCTCCCTCTTAACATTCTATTTCAGAAGGTGCAGTGCCCCTCGCTTTCAGATAACAAAGTTCTATTTCAGAAGGTGCAGTGCCCCGGCTTTTCAGATAGGAAAGTTAAGGGAAGTGGCTTTCCTCAAACCTTAGTTCTTTCAGAGTGAAGAGAGTGATCATTCATAAAATACACAAGGCCATCCAATGAATGGCGTGATTGGACAATTCTGGGGAGGGCTTCTCGGTTTGGCTAAATAGATGATTAGGCTCGAGTGTGCAGTTTTGAAGTATGATGATGAGAACTAATATTAAAGTTATAAACATGGGGGGAAAATTGGCTCAAATGATGGCTCAGCACTTCAAGCATGAAGATAAGAGTGTATGTATATCTGGGCGCATTCAGCAAGTGCGGCTATTCACAGACATACCTAGACCAGAATCTTCCTCCTGTATGTATAGCTGAACATTCTTTCTCATCTAAGGCTTTTAGTCTATTGGGAGACCCCAAAGGTGACTTAGCCTACTCTTTGGTTTGTAGAGAATCATAACACAACCCTACCCCTACCGCTAACCCTATCCAGTGCTCAGGGGTTACTTCTGACTTTGTACTCAGGAATTCCCCTGGTAATGCTTGGGGCCATGGGATGCTGGGGGGGTCAAACTCAGGTCAGCTGTGCACAAGGCTAGTGCCTTACCTGCTGTACTCAGGCCCTCAAGTTAACGAGTGTTTTATTTCTTCATATCATAAGCACCCTGGTGTATATGTTGCTTTAGATTTTATAGCTTTTCTAATTCTTATGTCCTCTTTTTAAATATAAAAAGTCCATCCCTTTTAGCATTTTTCCAGCTTCTACGAGCAGGTATCTCACCTTCTGTAGCATTAATGCATCAATATTTGTGAGCAATCAATGAAAAGATTGTTGTAACAAAAATTTTTGGGTAGGACTTCTTCTGATTGATGCTGTACCTCTAACATTCTTTCTACATTTTCCCTTAAACCAGAATGCTTTTGCTTGACAATGCATGAAAAGTCCATTTCATTTGAGGTCTTTTGGAAAAACAAATCAACTTGGCAGGACAAATGTGTATGTGTATGTGTGTGTGTGTGTGTGTGTGTGTGTGTGTGTGTGTGTGTGTGTATTTGTGTTCATGCATGTGTGTTTGTATGGAGAGAGAGATCATTCATTCTAAGGCATTTTAATAAGAGGATACGGGCCTAGGTTGTGTAGCATAGGACTTGATAATAATGGGTGAACTGAGTGCTTCTAATTCATATTTTATGGCTGTAGATGTAAAGGATCCGTTTCTTAAAAAATAAAGTAGGGAGCATGCTGGGAAAAGGCCCACGGCAAATGATTCTTATCTTGAAACTGACCCGCAGTCCTGGGGCCTACCAGTACCTGAGAAGGACTGGGACGTCAACTCCCTCATTTGCTGAAACGCTTGTGTGTGTGGCACTCACAAGAAGGACAGAGTTAGGAGAACAGTAACTCCGTCAGCTTTACTGAAATTTAGGCTCTTCTGAAAAGCCCTCCAGCTTCATAAAGTCAACAGAATCTGCTGTCAGAAGGTGTCACTTTCCTGTCCCTGTTACTCCGTGGCACAGAGGGATGCAACCACCACAAGGCAGATTCTTAGCTCTCAGTGGCTCAGGCTGGAGACAGAAATGCCTGAGCTTCTGCTGCCTGTGAGAGAAACAGAGGCTGTTCTTGGCTTCACTGTAAACTACACCTGAAACCAGGGGGCTCTGGGAGTTGACATCTTCACATGTGGTTAATTTGGGGGCCAGAGAGACAGCTCGGTGGTTAAGGTAGTTGCCTTGCATGCAGTCAACCCTAGCTTCAGTTCAGGAGCAGCTCTAGGCAAGGAGCCGAGTAAGACCATGGCACTGTCAGGTATGGGCCCCGCCAATAAAAACCAAACCCAAAAATTCCTTCCCTTTGATTATTGCAGAAGACATTATGAAGCTAAAGAGGAGGAATAGGGGAATACATGTGTTGTTGGGAGTAAAATATTCCCATTACAGATATATGTTCAGATTATTCAATTCAGTACCGTCTACCCTCTTTCTGATTCACTGAAAGCACTGGCTATAAAAAATGGCTCCTTCACAATTATTGGAAATTTAATATAAAATCAAAGTACTTGAGTAGAAATTTATGCAGTGTTGTGTTGTACCATCTAAATCTCACTGAGAATAAGCATATAGAAATAGAAGCAGAGAAAATGCCCCAATTTCTGAACACTAGATATACAGGCACTGTGATATTTTAGGAAGTCAGGCCTACTCAAGGAACCACTGGTTTGGTTTCTGTGGGAAAAAGGAGTCATTCAGAGAGGAAACAAGAAGAGAGATTTACTAGTGGCCATCAGATCCAGCCTTAACTGTCTGGGCTTCCATTTCTGAGGATGTCTCCACTAACAAAAGTTCTAAGGGCTGTTTCCGGTTCTTTACCTTTCCAAAGGCAAACTCAGCAAAGGAAATGAGAAGCCGAGCAACGGTGTTTTTAAGGAAAGAAAAGAACAGCAAAGGAGAATTTTCCAAGCTTGGTTTCTCTGGTCCATTTCAAACCATTCTGCCTCACATTTTGTGCTTTAGAGAAGTCAAGTCACCAAGTTAGGGGGACAGCGTGGGCACAAGCTCAAATCGCAGGCAGCTGGCGGGGTGAGGAGAGTGGGCAGGGGTAAGAAAACCGGGTGATACCTGGTCGAGTGGTCAGTCCTCGCTCGGCAGCAGGGGCGGGCGTCAACAGGCTCAACTGGGCGCAGGAAGCAAGATGCACAGAAAAGCAAACGAGACAAATCGAGATGGTGAGTCGTGGCTCCTGAACACAGCAGGGCAAAGCATGTGCGATCACGAGTTATACAAAAGGAGCGGCTGGGAGAGGACCCCAGGGAGCTAACCCCGAGCACGGAGGAAACGCAGAGGCATCGCTTCAAAAGGCTTATGGGTTTGGATAGGTGAACCGGACCCCTTCCTTTCCTAAAAGCCCTCTCCAGGAAACGCAGCACATCAAAGAAGAGGACGGGTGAGCGAGGATTTCCCTCTCAGCTAGCTTAAGAGACTGTCTTGTCTTTTGATGAGAAATAAAATGCAGTAACCAAGCCAGCGGATAATCTTAAAGATACCTCCTTAGACAATGTCTGACCTTGTCCACCTTCACAGCTAATTAACTGTAAAAGAGCTGGTTCCGTTCCCAGGGAGGCAGCAGTTGTGAATTGATCAGAAAAGTTTCACCCCTTCACCTTCTATTTTCAGAGTCGGATTTGTTCTTAATCCGGGGTAGAAGCAGCAAACCAGAAAGCTCTCTCTCCCTCCTCTCCTTTCCCCTTTCTCTATTTTAGGCTTTTTTTTTTTTGAGCCACACCAGCAGTATTCAGAGATTACTCCCACATCAGTGCTCAGGGGACCATCCGGGGTTGGGGATTTAACCCAGACTTCCGGCACGCAAAGCTCAGCCCAAAGAGCGCTCTGCCCTGTCCCCTCTGTATGTGTCGGGCTGATTCCTATTTGGGAGTGAAGACAGTTGAAACATATGGCATAAGAATGTTCTCTCTTATTTGCATCATTCGCTCTTTCTTCCTCTGTGAGTATTTCGGGTCTAGCCCAAAGCAAGGTATGTGGGCGGCATGAACGTCTCGGCCCTGTTCCCTGGTATCTGGCCCCTCCAATGTGCTTCTGAGGCATAGAAAATAGAGCGAGGAAGAGCCACAAAAGCTGTTAGGATTAATTGGCTGACCTGTAGCAAATGAAGCTGAAGGAATAATAATACTAATATACTACTAATAATAAGCACCTTCCTTAAGCACAGAGAAATATAAAGGTAGGAAGGTAAAGGAAAGTCTGAAAGCCTGAAGGCAGGGTGAGGGCTCTGCAGGGAAGCCACTGGAATGTCTCGGTCAGTGCCACCTCACGGTTTCCTGACGCACATGCCGGGGTGCTCCAAGGTGGGGGGTGGAGGAATTAGAAGGTCAAATCAGTGGTGGACACCTCACAGTGGCAGGAACATGACAGGGAAACGGGACTGGCAGCGAGTCAAGGATTCATGAGCAAACCGTGGTTCGGACACTAGGAGATGTGAGTCAGTGAAAAGGAGAAACACAGCAGGTACGGTGCTTGCCTTGAATGTGGCTGACCTGAGTTCGATCCCGGCATCCCATATATAGGTCCCCTGAGCACCACCAGGAGTGATTCCTGAGCGCAGAGCCAGGAGTAAACTCTGAGCATTGCCGGGTGTGACCCAAAAAGCAAAAAAAAAAAAAAGAGAAACTCGGGCTGGTGCTGGCAGCCACTGGCCACGGTGGGCAGGTGCAAAGCCCGGGAATTCCATTGCGACTCACTTCACCGGCTCTTTCTTCCCATGCAAACACGGAAAATAACATCTGTTATCATCTACATGCAGTGAGAAGAAACCATTTTCCCAGTCTGATTTAGGAGCCTCTCCGGCACCAGACAACAGCGTTTGTTCTGAGCCTCTACCAAACCAGCGTTTCCCAGAGTGAGAGCAGCCTTGTGGGGGGGTCTCTGGAGGACCCGGGGGGTGGGTGGTAGCAGCCTCTGGTGTGACCTGGAGATGCGGCGCTTTCCGCCTGCCTGCTTCAGGAAGGGAGACTTTGAGGGAGGGACCCACTTTTCTTCCTGAAAAGGTTGCAGTATGTCCAATAAGCTGGGAAACCTCCATCCTATCGCCTCCCGAGGAAGAATCGGGTTAGTGCTTTACTCTGTGTTAGGGCAAGACACTTTTCTCAGCAACATGCAAATACAGTTTCTCTGTATTTCAGCTTTTTCTTTACTGCAACAACGTGGACAGTGGGACTTTATTCTTCATGTAAATGGAGTTCAGTGAAGGCTGGATTAGTCACTGTTGGAGAAGGTGCTTGTCATTGCAGCCCCAAATGTGCTCCCGCTGATGGGAAGTGCAGGCCCCAACATGCTCACAGAGGGAAAAAAAGAACCGGAAATCACCTGATCTTTAGTTTCATCATTAGAAACCCACTGTCTGCATGGCAAAGAGCTCAACTTGGGGCTTGAACTTGGGCCAAAGCATTACAGTCACTCCCGAAACCATTCCAGGCCCTTTATTCTGTGATTGCAGCCAAGCCTCATTCTCCGAGGCTCAGTATTCTCCCCAAGAAAACAGCACCTACCCACTCTCCCTCACATGTACACACGCATTGGGAAAAAAAAGAAAATATTACGAACAAGAAAATGCTCATTCACATTCACTCATGGGAATGCTGAAAAGCATCAACAGGAAGGCGGTTTGCATAAAAAGACTTATGAAATATATTTTTATATCTTATATAATTTATATAATACAGAATATATTTTATAGAAGCTATACAATTAAAAACCTTTATAAAGCGGTTATTTCAGGGTGATAGTATTTCTATGAGCTTTTCTACCTTTTTGTTCTTTTTTCTTTTTTTGGCTGAGGCTGCCCAGTTCTTGAGATTAATCTGGTCTGCTTTACTACTCTGGGGTCGACTGCATCTGGTTACTAGGCCAAAATACTGACTCATGTGTGCAGCAATCAGACGTCAGCATATCTTAGCAAAAGACGATGACAACAGCCGTGGAGGAAAGGAATATGCATCCAAAGAGAAAAAAGCAGTGACTAATTTCTAATCTATTGCAAATACTTTAAGTTTTCAAATGGAACATGACTCACTGGTCCAGAAAGTCACTTCTATATAGCATTTGTAACATTTGACATTGCTGGTGAGTAAATGAAAAGATATCACATCACCTTAGTTAAAACTGAAGCTGAAGCACAGTATTTATCTACCTTCAGGATTCCTGCAAACCGTTTTCCTTAAAAGAAGGAAGACACAGAATGGCAGCAGTTCAGGCCTTGCTGCGTTTGTTAGCTCTGGATTTCCTGGAAGCGGACCAGTTGCGGGCTAGATACCACCTACACCACTTTCTCATCAGCCTCATCAGCCGGGGATAAAGGCATCAGCGCGAACGTGGGTTGAGGGTGGATAAGAGAGGCCTTAACAGGACTGGCGGCAGGCTTAATGAAAGGAATTATTTATCCTCAATTTCACCAATTAAATGGATTTTCTCAAAGTTTCTTTAGAGCTGATACACCAGGGCTGGGGAGATAGCTCAAGGGCTAGCGCTGGAGTTGGAGGTTGCAGGAACCGGGTTTGATCCCGGCACTGTGTATGGTCTGCGAGCACCAAGCAGAAGTAACTCTTGAGCACCACTGGGTATAGCCCCGAAGCAACAGCAACAACAAAACCCAGAGGGCACTTTTCTTTGTTAATACACAATCTTGTAAGATATCTTGTAAGATTATGAGAGTTGGCTTAGTGGTCAAGCACAGCTCTGATTGTTTGAGGCCCTGGGTTTGATCCCTGGTGCATATACTGGTGGCCATGGAGACTTTCTTGTGGTCACTGCTGTCCATACTGGTCTCCTAATGGTTGCTTTGCCCAGGCAGTCACAGAAAAGCAGAGCTAATGGAAATGTTTTCAGCCTCAGATTTCATGAGCCATGAAACGGTTTTGTAAACAATAGCTTCACTTTAGTTTAACCCTTTAGGATTTTTTTTTTAAATTTGCTTTTTGGGTCACACCTGGCGATGCTCAGGGGATTACTCCTGGATCTGTACTCTGGAATTACTCCTGGCGGTGCTCAGGGGACCATATGGCATACCTGAGATCTAACCCGGGCCGTCCGCCTTCAAGGCAAATGCCCTCCATGCTATACTATCGCTCCAGCCCAAACCCTTTAGGTTTTGTGACTTGTAAAACCACAGAACCAAAAACTTGAAGAGTAAAGCACAGTCATTCAAAAGCCCAATTTTTTTTTTTTTTTTTTTTTTTGCTTTTTTTTGGGTCACACCCGGCAATGCTCAGGGGTTTCTCCTGGCTCTGCACTCAGGAATCACTCCTGGCGGTGCTCAGGGGACCATATGGGATGCTGGGGGATTGAACCCAGGCCGGCACAGGCTGGCCGCGTGCAAGGCAAACGCCCTACCCACTGGGCTATCACTCCAGCCCAATTTTTTAAAAATACAAATTAAAAACAAAAGCCTGGATATCTTCTTCTCACTGAGCGTGAATGATTGTTAGAAAAAACAATAAATTTTTGGCAGGTATTAGAAGTTGTCATAAGGACTGTAAGAACAATGCAAGGAAATCCTTTGGGAATTTTAGTCATTTACCGTATCTGTGTGGGCATATTAACAAGATTAACAAGGAGCAAGGACGAGGAGAGGAAAAAGGGGGGAGGTGGGGGGGGGGGGGAGGTGAGGTGGGGTAAAATTTCGGGACTGAATCATGAAGTGGCTTGTTATGTTCATTAATTTAAAGGTGAATGAATGCTCTCCTTGTCCCCCTTGAGACAAGCTGGTAAAATCTAATAATCAGATTCTAGTACCATTAAAATAAAAAAGATATGCCACTGCACAGTTATCATCTTGTAGACACTTACCTAGTAAGAGCTTCCATACCATCTCCTTTAATGCCCACACCCTATCTTTAAAATGGGTGTCTTTCTTATTTTTCTAGCTTAGGAAACAGAGAGGCTGTGTGACCTCGCTCACGGTCACACAGCAGGGCTGGAACTGAGAGATCCAGGAGTGAGAGATGCCACAATCCAGAGGATGGTGAGCTGAGTGGGGATGTTCTTTCTGGGCTGTCACCCGGACTGAAACGGAGAGAAGATACTGGCTTCTCTTAGGGGGGGTGGGAATGTTGGGTGCTGTCGACAGGGCAATCTCTCCAAGATGAAAAGTGCTCTGCCCGAAGGATTTTTAGTCCTGCTGGACATTCATGTATGAGGATTAAGTGAATCCAGCATTTAACTCAGTTTCATATAGACACACAGAGCATTGTGCACAGGTCTTATGGTAACCACCTACAAGGTACGAAAGTGAGACTTCAGAGCCTCCTGTATTCGCATCTGTATTCACTAGGCAGCAGGGACCAACTGTCTGGCTGTAACTGCTCCCCACCGGAAGTTGAGTGTGAACGCTTACAGGCGGAAACACTCATTATAAATGGGGTCTCTTATATTGATTTCTCCCTTACATTTTGTCAATCCATTTTATTTGAAAGATGACTCATTAAGTCCCCTGAGTACCCCTGAGTACCACAGAGCCAGGAGTAAGCCCTGAGCATTGTGGGTGTGGCCTAAACCCCCTTCCCCACCCCAAAAAATTACTCATTAAGAAGACTTTTCTTAATGTTATTAAAGGATTACTATTGCTGGTGCTCAAGGAACATGGGTTGACCAGGGAAGGAACCGAGGAGGTGCCTTTAACACTTGTACTATCTCTCTGGTACCTACACTGAAAGTTTTCTTTTTTTTTTGGGGGTGGGGGGCTGGTGGTTTACACTCAATGATGCTCAGGCAATGCTCAGGAGTCATATCTAGCTCTGAGCTCAGAGACCACTCCTGGCAGTGCTCGGGACTGGGAATGGCAAGGGTGAATCAGGGTCAGCCGCGTGCAAGGCAAATGCCCTACTTCCCATATTATTGCTTCTACTATAATTTTCCATCACAGAAAGCTTGCTAGACCTCAGACAAGTTGCTTCTTTCTCTGCAATAAAAAAACCAATGCTGCTAAGGATATAGGAAATGTTGGATGCATTCAGTTTTAAAATGAGACCAGGATTTTTTTCACAAAACTCTGAATCTGCAAAATGAGGACTGAAAGTTGCAAAGATGGAATAAAAAAAAATGGCCAGCATTCAAGCAATAACACAATTTCTTTTAACTTGGGGCATTGTAGGTTACCCAGATCCTTTTTTGTGTGTGTGAGTGTGTGTTGGGGCACAACTGGTTACACCCAGGGCTTACGACCTGGTTTGGTGCTCTGGGATCACTCCTGGCAGTGCTCATGGGACCATACACAGTTTCAGGGATTGTACCTGGTTGGCCACATGCCAGGCAAGCTCCCTCTCGGCTTTATTATCTTTCTAGCCCTTGTAACCTAGATCTTGATAGCAAAATAGTTTTTATAAGATTGCCTCTCTGGAAGAATTATTTTAATAAACATCAAAGTTTTCATTCTATTATAACAACTTAGCTGTTCACATCAGTGTCCTACTGAAAGGTGCCCTTCACGGATCAAGGGTACACATGGCAGATGGTGATGACCATTATGAGAAATCTACCTGAAGGTTTTCTGCACGATGTGTTTATTTCTTTTTGCACTAATTTTTAAAAAGAAGCTTCTCTAGGGCAGTAATTCCTAGTACTGGAGCAGTTAGTCTAAAAAGTAGCCCCATTGTTTTTGATGCACACAAATGATAGTCTAATTACAAATATCAAAACTGCACTAACACAGGATAAAGCCTATGGTGAAAACACTCTGGTTGTATTTAAAAGCCAATTGTTGGGATTTTTATACTCTGATCATGTAAAAATGATATGGGATAAAAAAAGGCTTTCTCCTAAACAGGGACAATGTCAACGTTTCTGCTAAGGAATCCCTGTAAGAGCACATTTAGAGTTGTACTGTCTTATTTATTGCAGAGATATTGCTACTTCTCTGAGCTTTAATGGGAAAAACATTTAGAAAAATGTGCTTTTATGCTGACAGCTACCTTCAATTGAACTTTTTTAGAAACACACCACAGTTTAATTTTAATCTCCCCACGCCCCCGGTGCTGGGTATTGAACCTCAAAAGGCAAGTGCTGAGCTACATTCCTCAAATTCCTCTGTCTTACAACAGTTTAAATCTTGAGTAAAATGACATTTTATTCCAAAGTGGATTACTATTTTTGCCTTTAAGATCTATGACCATCTGAAATCTAATGCACCAGAACAAATAAACAATGAAGACTACTTCGGTGCCTTTCAAATCTCCATTTAGATAGGGTGCATCAGAAGCTCTCTCAGCTAGGGGAGCTGTGATTTCCATAATTCATGTCCATTTTCTTCCACAGTGGGCACTGCAGCCAGTGTCTCATCTCAAATTCAAGCACATATGAACTCTTTCCAGAACCAACAAAACACCTCTCAGATAGAAAGCATTTTAGGCAGTCTTTTCAAAATCCACTACTCAAGGACCTCAGAACACAGACAAATACACACATGCATGCACGCACACACATGCACACTTACTTATTTATCAAACGACTGATCTACTGACCTATCCATCTATCTACCTACCATGGCGCTGCGGTCCTGTCCTGCCACTCTTACCTTCATTTTCTGTATTGGCCGGCACGGAATCCACCCCAAAAGGATGCCACGGCTGGAGATCGTCCAGGCTAAACTCTCCATTCACGGAAGCTTAGCTCCACCGTGGTTTTCGTCTCAGTCAGAGATGGCATAAGAGCATCGTTTCCGTAGCTGACCCTTGGTTCACTGATCATGTTGGCCAAGACATCATCTGAGTAGTTCTGCTCTTTCTGAAGCAGCTCATCTGAAGGAAACAAAGCCATGTCCATGGTGAGACACAAGAACCATCACAACAGTAGAGACCACCATGCCCCCATCGGTCGGGCAGGACTTGAGTGATGTTTTCCCTTATGCATGAGACCCACACGCATTACAGTCATGACATTTGTGGTCCAGCTTCTGGAGGTGAAATGCCATACAGTAATTAAGGCCATGTGGGATTTGAACATGGAGAGAAGCTCAGAGAGGGGGTGCCCTTCCCGTGCACACAAGACTCGGAGCACTAAATCGCTACGTCCTGCTCTGACAATGAGATCCCGGCCCATCAGCAAACAGTATTCTCTGGTGAGCTGTTCCCAGCGCTGTGCAGGCACTGACACAAGGTGCAAGTCCTTCCTGCTGAAAGACGCACCCAGTGGCTCCCTACTCCCCCTCGGACTCCTCTGAGGGCAAGACACACAGAGTGGATGACGTCAGCCTGGACCTCTTGTGATTAGGCCCCATTGTTCAGGCCTTGGCTAAGTCTGTCCTTTTCAAAGGTCCCCCTGTGTGCCGGCCAAAGCTCTGAGGCAACCAGGAGACTGTCCCCAGGCTCTTCCAGGGACGCCCCCAGACATGACACTGGTCCGGACTTCTCTGTGTGCTCAACATGCCTACCACTATTTCTCCTGTGACCTCTAATCGAGGTCATGACCTTTCCTATTTTGGTGACTTTCTTGAAAAAGGCTCTCAGGCATCCTTTTAAAAAAACCAACAAGGGGCTGGAGTGATAGTACAGTGGGTCGGGCATTTGCCTTCCATGTGGCTGATCTGGGTTCGATCCCTAGCATCCCATATGGTCTCCTGACCACTACCAGGAATAAATCCTGGGTGCAGAGCTAGGAGTAACCCCTGAGCATCGCAGGGTGTGACCTCCAAAACCAAAACAAACAAACAAACAAACAAGTAACCTAACAAAATCTTTAGAGAACCTGGTCTGCCTCGCTGCAGTTCTCTCAGGTAAGTGAAGATTTCCAAATTGAAAACATTTCATCCCTGACATGCATTTTACTGGGGAAAAGCCACTAGGAATGCAACCTAGCATCAAGCATGGCTGCTGCTTTGGAAACGGGGTCTGGGGCAGGGAGAGAGCAGAGCGGTTATGGTAGGCGGGTAGCTGCTCCGGGTACCTCAATAACCCAGTGCGGGTGGAGGCCAGGGACCTCTCTGTCCCCTGAACATTACTCGGCGCAGTCCTGGGGTGCTCCAAGCACCAGCGGGTGGCCTGGACATGCCTGGACATGTCCAGGGGCCTGAGAGCAGCACACTTGACCTCGAACTACTGCCCAGTTGACCAAGAATTGCCCGCAGAGCCCTGTGGTCACCCGAGCACCCTCCCCCAAACACAATGTAAACAGGCATCACGAGATTCATGAATCTCCAATTGTACTGACGATGGAAGATTCATCAGATAGTTTTAACATTCAAGAGTCATACATAACATATGGTATTAATAAAGTATCAACAAGAAGTATATAAATTTATTTTTTGGAATATATAATTTTCTTATTCTCGTGTCAAGAGTTACTGGGTTACATATTTTAAACCAAATTGCTGGTGAGTTTAGTTCAGTAGAAAATAAAAATAAAAGCCAGATGTAAACAGGATTTGAAGGATGTTGTTATCATACCTTCTATTCTTTTTTTTAATTAACCAAAATATTTGATCTGAAATGAAAAATTTTGTTCAAAATATGTATTAAAACAATTTGATAGGAGAGTATTAAAGCATGCAATTAATATCCTTCCTCGGGGTCAGTTTCATTATAAGGTATTGCTTTAAATGATGAAATCTTGAGCAAATCCGTCCTCCCAAAGTATAATTTGAATTATAATATATATATATATCTGTTCTCTGTGGCACCATCTTAAAATTCAGTATTTGATGCTTCGCGGTGACCTTCTCATACATATGAAAGGCTCCCATTAAATTCTTTCCAATTTTCTCATGTCTTACAGTCATAGGTAATGACTTATAACTTAGCCAACGTCTGCTTTAATAAATTAAATAGGCATTTCTGTTACATAAATCTTTGGCTTGAGACTTTTAAGCAGTCACTACGCTAAAGAGCAGATCTTCTAGAATAATTTTTGGTGCAAATATATGTTTGTCTTGAAAAGGACTAATCTCTTTCACTGCCATCCATTCTTAGAGCCATGTTCTTGGGGTCCTTACCAGCACGTACCCTCCCCGCCTTCATCTGGAAATTCTTTGTCACGAATACACAGTTCATGAGCCAGATTTCTGAGTAACTTTTCTTGCCCACGTTCCTCCCCCCCCACCCTTATTTAAAACTAAAAAAAAAAAAAAAAACCCTTTAATCTCTATTATCTTTTGGTTTCTACCTCTTTCTATAATTAGGGCCTTTGGAATTTCCACTCATGTTTGAAATCGTAAGGATCTCCCTCCTTTGATGAATAAGAAACCCATCTCCCCAGTCTGCATTTTTCTCTCCAACTCTAGTTTATACATTCGTAACAGTTTTCCATACATTTCAGTAGCTGGCCCTCCCACCCACCCTCCCTCCTTCCCTCCCTCCCTCCTTCCTTCGTTTTTGTTCACACTCAGCAGTGCTCATGACTCACACTCAGAAATTACTCTTAGCAATGGTTGGGGGACCACATGGGATGCTGGGGCTTGAACCCAGGTCAGCTGTGTGTAAGGCAAGCATCCTACCTGTTGCACTATCACTCAGGCCCCTACTAGCTCCCTCATTTTCAACAGAATTAATGCCAAATCTTTGCCAGGTGCTGAAAGTTTGCCTCTGTAATCAGAGTTCATCTCATTTTTCTAGTCATGAAGCTCTCACTTATTGTTGTACAATCTGTAATAACATCCCTGGTTTTCCCTGGCCCAAAATTTCTAAGGCCCCTAGAAGTTCCAAAGTGTGGAGAGCCATAACGGAATCTTTTGTTGGTTAAACGAGATAACTGTGGGAAAACCCTCTAGGTTAAGAGGGTGACTGTAGGTGGCTGAGGTAATCTAAGAATGGGAACTGGTCACCAGTAGAACCAACCTATTGAAACTCTTGCATTCATTCTCCACTCCAGGGAGGCGAAAAGGGCTGAAGATTGAGCTTCACAAGTACTCAAAGATCCAATCAATCTTGTCTATATAACGAAGGCTCCATAAAAATCCAGGACAGGATTTAAGGAAATTTCCAGACTGATGAACACTTGGAGTTGAAAATGGGCTTGGTAAGCCATGAGAAAAATGGGCCAGAGTCATAGTACAGCGGATAGGGCATTATTTTTGCATCGCCAACTTGGGTTTGATCCCTGGGACCCCATATGGTAATCCCCAAGCGTGTCATGGGGTTATTCCTGAGCACTGCTAAATGTGGACCCAAAATAAAAACCAGAAAGGAAAAAGTAATTAAGGGAACGGGGGACCATGAGGATTTCCTTCCACAGACATCAGTCACAAGCTAAGGGGCAATTTGGATGGAAGTTGGCCAATGAAGTGATGAGAGGGGCGCAGTCTTACAGGACTGAAGTCACCATCTGTGGTGTTGACCGTATGTCCTGGTAGAGAGTAGCAGAATTGAGTTAAATCGTAGGACGTCTATCTGCTCTGAGGAAAACTCATACATTGTAATCGATGTCTGGATCATACAAGCACCTCTCCATCTGACGGAGCAGTTTGTCTTATCCTAGACTGTCCTACTCATTCTGTTCAGGATACCTTTTCTCTCCGTTATCTCCCATCAACAACTCAACAAGCATGTATTTGGATCTTCAAGGGGTAGAAAACTGAAGATAGAAGAGGTAAACAGATCTCTTCAACAAGCCGTTGGCCAGTAAGCATCAGGATTGAAACCCCAGTCCGAGCTGCTTGATACCAATCTCCTTGCACTCAACCCTTACCCATCCAACTTCCATAGTGCTAGAGGAACTCCCTGATAGACTCCATTGCCACTAGATCACTCCTTTAAAGAGCAAATGGCATGTGCAATGTGTTGAATCAGAGAGACTCCATCTTGTCTCTAACTGACCGGCCTCATTAAGATTTCGAGGTGAACATTGAACAGTCCGATTCAGCAGTTCTGAGACTGAGGAAGGAAACCATGAGCTGATTATGCCAATTACCAACTCTCCCCCAACACAGGCTTCTGTCTGGAGACTTACTGACTAATCATGGACACACAGATGGACTTACAAACCGACACGAAAGGTTTTACAAGAGACTCAGCTCATCTTCCTGCCCAATCCTTAGTTTCTCTTGTCGACCCTGATCTCAATCATATACATTTTGTAGCTGCCCCTCGATCCTGAACCTGAGCAGGGTTCCTACCTACTCTCTGACCAATGCCCTTCCGATGATATTACAATGCACTTCTGATGACATTTCTCTCGAGGAACAGGAGAAACCAGGAACTGTAAGCATAACCGTCCCATGATGTCTTCTTTTCTTATAAACTGATTTGCACGTCACTCTCTCTAGGGGACGGTTATTAAACTGGTCCTCTCAAGCAGGCATTTTATAGGCATGAGAGATGAAGGCAGTTAGTTCTGGAATCAAAGTAGCCTGTGCAGTTAAAAAATAACAAAACAGGGAACTATCACAGAGCAAAACCTTACTGTACTTCATTTTAGCTTGGGGTAAGTTCTCATATTCTTTCTCTCTCTCTTTTTTTTAATCACTTATACTGTTCAGAGGAAATTTCCTTCAAGTGGTCATAACATGCTAAGCCCTGTGGTGGCTAATTTCCCCCTGGTTTATTATACTCATTTTTAGCAGATGAAAGTATGGGAAACAGTATTCAAGAAACGTATTTTCAAAGAGTGAAAAGCACTTAGGATTATTTTTTTGGCTGGGTGAGGGAAACAGAAAATAGCAGATACTCATGGTCCTGTCTCCATTTAATACCAGATATATAGAAACTACCACCTTTGGGTGTCTTATTTGGAATAATGAAGTTAGAGGATTCTTTAATGGAGGTGGGAAGAGAAGAGGGTGAAAATGATGGATTACCATTAGCTGGAGTGGGATTCAATTTTATGATCATAAAATGTTTAAGGCAGCCAGATACCTTTTGATATTATTAATTGATGGGTAATACAGTCGGTAGTGGGCAGTTCTGCCTATAATAATAAAATGGCTAATATCAAATATAATTGATATATTATTGCTCAGTTGGAGGCTTTATCATTAATTTTGTGGTGAGATGAGTCACACAGAAATTACAGTTCTGCTGTGCCAGTGGCCCCAAGGAATGGTCTTACTATATAAATTAATTTAATATTTTATTACAATGCTCTAGCAGCAAATATTGGTAATCTCCAAAGCCTTTAAGCATATGCTAACTGATGTATTAAATTGAGGCCATGCTTAGCCTTTGACCCTGAGGATGTCTTTGCCCCTAAAATGATTCAGCTCCCTAAATGGCAGCAGTAACCTCAAGCCAAATGTCCTCTAGTATAACATTCAAGCACATGATCCTTGTAGTTAAGAGTATAAATATTTAACTGAGCTCAATGATGGTAATATTTAACCTACAGTTTAAACAATAACAGATATTTAATTTCAAATATTAAACATACAATGAGCTCCTTTCATCTTGCTGTTTCAAAAAATGCTTTGAGGATCCATATAAGCATATTTAGTGTAAATAAAAAAAGAGAGAATAAACCCTCACACTTAGCTATTAAAGAAAGCAACATCAAAAAAAGACGTCTAATAGCAATTTCACCCTCCAATGATTTAAATATCTTGTTTTTGTATAAGCAATAGACATCCATAATAGTTTATTTGGAAAGAAATGGCCTCATAAAAGGATTGATGAATAGGAAACACATGAATTCTAGGGATTTCATTTCATAACATCCTTTTAATTATTAATCTACTGTCCAAACACCTTGGAATGATTCAATTGCTGCATTTTAGGTTTTCAGAAAATAAGACTTTTGGAGATTATATCAATTTTTTCTTAAAAGCCAATATAACTGACGTTCAAAATTTCCTCTTCAATTCTTTTAACACATCCTGGGTAGAGAGGGAATCTTTCCTCTTATAAAGGATGCTCCATGTCTTTTTCTCCCTTGAAAACTACAGCTAATAAAGGTCTTGATTTGGAGACTGGTAGGAACCCAAGAGTTCCCATAGGCTTCAAGGCGCATTATAGTATTCTGGCATTGCCTGCTACTGAAACTGCACTGGATATTTTGCCCTGCCTCCCATTTTCTAATTCTTCTGGTTCCCAGTGAATAAGCGTTAAATCACTTGCTCCTCCTTTCCCAAGCAGACATTTTCTCTTAACATACAACCAGTGATTTTCACTTTTTCTTGTTCTTAAAATTAAAAAAAAAAAAATCACCATGAAAGACATGGTTACAAAGTTGTCCATGATTGGATTTCAGCCACAGGAGGCTCAAATACCCGTTTCTCCACCAGTGTCCATTTCCTACCACCAATGTCCGCAGTTCCCCCCAATCACCACCCCCATCCCAGCCTGCCTCCGTGGCAGGCAGTTCTCTCTGTCTGTCTCTGTCTCTCTCTGCCTCTCTGTCTCTGTCTCTCTCTCTCCAAGCAGTGATTTTCATTTGACCAGTTCTTATCCTTTTACTGAGGATTTACTTATCCATCAGCGGGACTGAGGCTTCCACCCTCCCCGCACAATGGACTCCAGCCACCCCCTCCAATTGCCACAGCTGCACCAGAAGTACCTGTAAAAGGGATGCGATTTTCCCCATAAATATGCTGTCATCCCTTCTAGGCATTTTGCCCACACTAGGGCCAGGAGATCTGATTTAATTGTGCAATTACAGTTCTGTGCATGCCTGATTCAGGGCAAAATACCCAGCTACTGTACTGTTCAATATACGTGACAACACCACGACCCCTGAACGTTTAGGGATTCTGGCCCCAAACAGCAGACAGGTTGAATGCAGTCCTTGCAGTCCCCTGACTTTGAGCCTGTCTCCCACCCTCTTCTACATGGTGTCCTTGGGGTCTTGTTAGAAATGCAGACCCTCAGGTCCCATTATCAAGTAGAGAATCAGAAGCGTTTCGTGAAGATGAAGCCCAGGAGGAACTCAGAAGCACAAACAAGGTCTGACCATGGCCACAAACTATGGAAATACCTACCCGCCCCCAACCCCAGGCCTTAGCTCTCCTCTTTATACTGGATGAAAGTCTAAAAACAAAAGAGGGCACGAAAGAGGAGTCTCTGCCAGGAAACAGTATTGCTAGGAGGAGCCTTACCCCCAGCACCTGAAAGTCACGCTCTTCTCTAGAGCTCAAAACACCATTGCCTGGATGCCATCACTCATGGAAGAATTTGCAGACCTGAAAGCCACAGAGGAGAGGAAGGAGTGACCCTGAATTTCCTTTTTCGCCAGACCAATTTGTCAGGCAGGAAATCACACAGCAGCAAGTGCTCAGGAGATGGTCCGTGTTCCTCAGACTCTGGGAAAGAGGAATGTGAGGGCACTCGGGGACCCTTCACGGCTGCATTCCCTCACGCTGAGACCAGCCTTGGCCTGTGGTGCATTTCCTCCAAACCTACAGTTCAGTGGAGCAGAACAAAGACGTTGGGAATGCTGACTGGAAGGAGAAGCTCGGTGAATTTCCTGAGATTCGACTCCACAGTTGAACTCCTTTGATCTGCATATGCCACGTGCTATGAGGAACTGTGTCCTGCCAGGGCATCTTGGGGCTACGGCACCTTTCCTTCGGGTGGCCTTTATATCGCCATGAGACTATTTGGTATTCATGATCTTCTACACTGTAGGTGACTATCTCCCTAGACAGTTGAGCAAACGGTAACCAGTGTCTTGCAGAATGTATTTAAAGATAATAAGTGGCAGATCTTGATTTCAAACCCAAGTGTCCTGACTCCTAGGGAGACCTTCTTACTGAAGGATATAGAAAACCCGTAAAAATTCCATTTTATATAGGACATGGCTATCTACAATTGTTGATAGCAAGAAGTAATATAGGCATGCATCAGAGAGAGAGAGAGAGGGGTGGGGGGGGATACCTGCCATAGAGGCAGGCTGGGGGGGGGTAGGAGTGAAATGGGGCACATTGGTGTTGGGAAATGTGCACTGGTGGAAGGATAGGTGTTGGAACACTATAGGACTGAAACCAATCATGCACAGCTTTGTAATGGTCTATCGTATGGTAATTCAATGAAAAAAATAAAAAGGCATGCATCTATCATCCCAAGTGTTCCTGTTTAGCACACATAACTTTTGATCAATTTTTTTTTACTTTTGATCAATTTTGAAGTGAGGAATCATAGGAAGAAATTAAGCAAGAGATTAAGGCCACAGAGCTCGTGTGAGCAGAGTGGAATTCAGGCGAGGTGGGTCCCAGCTGTCTCCCTGATGAACCAGGCATTATTCCTTCTTCCAACTGAAGTCTTACTGTCGCCCCTCTTTTAACAGTGAGCCCTCAACAGTGGGTCAGAATACCCACCAACTCCCAGACCTTTCCATTTTCCTTCCTTTGGAAGACTGGCATTAATATGAGCACTAAATGTACCGCCAAGTGGCTGTTTTTCTTTCTATCAAATTTAAGGCAATTCAGACAGACTCTTGGATTTGTGCATGAAAATGGTTGAACACTGAGATTATTCTGATAGTCATTCTAAATATCCCTTTTCATGTAAGTGGTTTCTAGACTACTTCAACGGTTAAGCATAAAACAGCCCATACCACACCGTCACATTTTCTAACTTGGGAGAAAAGAAAATGATAGACACATGGTCACAAAGTAATGCTTCCCATAAACCAAGGTCTTTAATTTGACCTGCAGAAAACTGGGTGAGTCCCTCTTATTTTTAGCTTCACTCTCTTGAATAGCTGAACCAAATCTCCATTGCTGTATCTAAATGTGGGTTGATTTATATATTTCATGAGTTTCCTGGCTGCGGATTTTAAACTAAGCACGCTTTGTCTACTGAGGCCACAGCAGCCTCTCTCTGGAGGGATTGGAAGTGCAGAGACACATCACTTGTGAGAACCTTCCTCACTGCAAGTGACATTTTCCTGACATATCATTTGTCTGGGTATAAGACCGAGGGTACAGAAGAAGTCCCTTTTCATTTAAGATGGATTTCCTTCTGACTTTCAAAAAAATACAGATCAAAAAGCTTAGATCTACCGATGCACCAGTCAGAAAGTCGAGATAAAAGTCAGCCAGGCTCCGGGGCCTGTCCTGTAAACTCAGATGAAAGAGTTCCTTTTTCTTCCTGCTTCCTTGAGGAACTGCCGCCAAGGATCTGATCCAGTTTCTGACTAAATCAGAGGGAGTAAGTAGTTGTTTGAGTAGCTGGAGGCCAAAAAAAATTCTGAGGGGGGGAAAATAAACCTCTGAAATTTAGAACCATATTCAAGCTAACTTTTATCGAAATAATCTCTAAAGCTATTATTTCAAGAGAATTATTTTCTTTTTTTCTTTGGTAATGGTATTTAAATTTTTATTTTGTAATTATATCACCGTGAGATATACAATTACAAAGATGTTCATAATTGGGTCTTATTTGTACAGTGTTCCACCACCCATCCCTCCACCAATGCCCCATCCCACATAATGTCCCCTTCCCTCCCACCACCCCCAGCTTGCCTCTATAGCAGGAACTTTTTCTTTTCCTCTCTTTCCTCTCTTTTCTCTCTCTTCTCTCTCTCTCTCTCTCTCTCTCTCTCTCTCTCTCTCTCTCTTTTCCACATTGTGGCTTATCGTACAGGCATTTAGGGTTTATCATGTAAGTCTCTTTGTGTATATTCAATGCTGAGTTGTAGTCTGACATTACCATTTCCCACAATTAGCAGAATACAGTTATATATTTATATTCCATTAATTAATGCAGTCATATGCTGAGTGAAACTAGTCAGAAGGTAAAGGACAGAGAGGATCATTTTCATATGAAATAAATCTCATTGTGAAGAAAGACAAGAGTGAAGATTCTAGGTGATGGGGCCGGAGCGATAGTCCAGCGGGTAGGGCATTTGCCTTGTATACACGGCTGGCCCATGCCGGCCTGGGTTCGATCCCCAGCATCCCCATATGGCCCCCCGAGCAACGCCAGGAGTAATTCCTGAGTGCAGAGCCAGGGAGACACCCCTGAGCATTGCCGGGTGTGACTCCCCTCCAAAAAAAAGAAAGCAAAAAAAAAAAAAAAAGAATCTAGGTGTTGACCTAAGTGTTAATCTACTGGCCTGCAAGTTCTTTAAAAAATATTTTTTATATACTATTTTACAACTTTAAGCCTGAAATTTCATTGAAAAAAGTTTTAGTTCTATGGTACTAAAATAGTAGCGACAAGGTGATGGTACAATAAATTTTGTAACACGTTATCCAAACGACAATAAAAATGAAGAAATGGATTCCATCAAATTAAGAAGTTTTGCACTACAGAAGAAGTGATGAGCAGAAGAGAAAGATACCCTACAAACTGGGAGAACCTATTTTCCACCACTCATCTGACAAAGGGTTAATATACAAGATGTATGAAAGCGCTTGTAAAACTTAACAAGAAAAAAAATCAAGCCCATCAAACAATGGTGAGATGAGCTCAACAGAAACTTCCTCAAAGAAGATACACAGATGACCAATAGGTATCACTTGTATCACTGTTTTCCCGTTGTTCATCGATTTGCTCCAGCAAGCAAGTGTAGCCCAAGGGCCTCTGCTTGCTCCAGGAACAGGAAGAGCCTCAAACCATTCCTTCAGGTCATGGGAATGAGGTCCATAATTGTTACTGGTTTTTGGCATATTAAATAAAACATGGGTAGCTTGCCCGGCTCTGCCCTGTAGGTGGTATAATCTCAGTAGAAGGCTCTCATCTCGAGCATTTACATACATTCATACATATATGTAAATGCTCTCATCTCAAGCATTTATATATATATAGATATATATCATATTGGTCTCGTCCCGATATGATATATATCATAGCCCTTGAGAACATCATGCGACAATTAGAATGGGAAGGAATGGGAGTGAAGATAGATGGTCGGCAACTACACCACCTCCACTTCACTGATGACATCGTTCTAATAACACCAAACATTAGCCAAACGGCACAAATGCTGGCTGACTTCAACCGAGAATATGGAAAGATAGGTCTACAGCTGAATCTAAAGAAAACAATGTTTATGAAGAATGAACTAGTTCCAGAGGCCCCATTCACTCTCAATGGAACAAACATCTCTGAATGCAGCAGTTATGTGCACCTAGGTCGAGAAATCAACATGATGAACGGCCTAACACTTGAGCTGCACAGGAGGAAGAGAGCGGCATGGAATGCCTTCAAAGGCATCGAAGAAATAGCTAAAAGGACAAAGAACCTCTGGCTCCAGGCACATCTCTTTGACTCCACCGGTCTCCCTGCATTAGCATATGCCTCAGAGACCTGGGCCCTACGAAAGCAGGATGAGAATGCTATTCGGGTCTCCCAGAGAGGCATAGAAAGAGCTATGCTTGGAATATCACGCTTCAATCAAGTGAGAGAAGGAATCCGGAGTTCTGACCTCCGTTGCTATTCCAGAATCAGAGATGCTGTCTCGTTTGCCAAGGCATAGAAAAATCAGATGGGCTGGACATGTAATGCGATTTGGAGACAACCGCTGGACTAGAGCTGTTACCGACTGGATCCCACGGGATGTCAATAGATCACGTGGCCGCCCACCTACAAAATGGTCAGACTTCCTTGTCAAGACCCTGAAGGAACGGTTTGAGGCTCTTCATATTCCTGAATCAACCAGATGCCATTGGGCTACATTGGCACGTGATAGGGTCCAATGGAGATGTTACTGGCGCCTGCTCGAGCAAATCGATGAATAACGGGATTCAAGTGATCAAGTGATATATCATATATATCTGTATATATTATGTGGTTCATAGATCTAAGACATTATTTTCCAAAACAAAGTGCCATGACCTGTTGGTTTGCCATGATCGGTTGGTTTGATATATGAAGAAAATGCTCTGCAATTATCATCATGGAAGTGCAAATCAAAGTGAGATATCACCTCATTTCCAGTGAGACTAGACCACATCAACAAGGACAAAAACAGGGCCAGAGAAGTACTACAGTGGGTAAGCATTTGGCTTGCAAGTGGCCAAAATGGGTTGGATCCCTGACACACCTGGTGTTCCCGAGCAATGCGAACAGTGATCCCTGAGCAGGGTCAGGAGTAAGCTCTGAACACTGCTGGATATGGCCCCCAAGCCAAAAAAAAAAAAAAACAAAACAAAAACACAAAAACCAAGCACACACAAAAACAAAAACAATCTGTATGGGTGGGGATGTGAGAAAAGAAGGATCCTCATTCACTGCAGGTGGAAAACACTGTTTCAACCTTTTTGTAAAACAATATGGGCACTTCTAAAAAACCCGCATGTTTTTAGGACACCTAAAAGCCTAGGCCTTTTTAAAAACCTGCATTTTTTTTAGGACACCTAAAAGCCTAGGCCTCTGCATCTGCCCTGGATTGCCTCCTGCCAGTCACTTCATAGATAGGGGGATAGTCTGAATGTGGCAGTCTTATCTGATCATGTATTCTGTACTGGCTGGTATAAATAAATATTCTCTCATGCTACCACAAGCATCATGGGACTAGCTAGATCTTACCAGCATATTTGCCTGGCCACGTTGGATCTCTAAGTAATTAGACCAGAGAGAAATGCCGTTTGCCTCCAAGGAAGCAAGCATGGCTCCCTGATAACTCAAAAGGCAACTAAAATACAAAACTACCGTGAAGTAGACGAGACTCTGTGAAGGCTTGGAGAAATATTTAACTGGCATTAGTATTAGTCTTTGGTACAGAGGCATGCCATCTCAGAAACCCCCTTCTCTACCCTATAAAGGCAATTCCAGGCAGATCTTGGCTTAAGATATTAGGTGAAGTGCTGGGAGAAATTACCTGAGGGCATTTGATCCTTCCTGCCAGGGAAGTTACATTTAGCTTATAGCTTCTCCCAGCTCTGCTAGGAGGCTTTGAATTAGCTCTGTCATTGTAAACAACCAGATGGTCTCCTGAAGTTGCTACATTCTATAGAGCTATTTTCCTGTTTTCATCTCTAGATAGCCCAGCCCAGAATGGGCTGGGCTGGGGAGTTTGGGCGGATTTCTAGCTATAAAATAAGCTGCAAGAAGAAAGGAGCTCTCTTTCTCTTTCCCCCTTTGCCAATTCCCTTCCCTTGGTGTTTTGCTTCTCCTGTCCTCTCCATTCTCTGTTGGGCCTCAACACCTGGTGGCAGCCATCTTGGCCTACACCTGGCTGGGGCCTAGCTGGGAACCCAGAGTCCGGAGGTTTTCCCTGCTCTTGGATTGTATATTGGAACCTGTGTTAGTAAAGCCCTTTTAAAACTGCATCGGATTCCTGAGTCTTCATCCATTCCCCGCTAGCTTCAGAGGTAGAAGGGAACTCGCTTCCGGGCACTGTTGGGGACCCCGGCTGTGCTCCCGACACCCACGAATTGAGTTTCTATATGACCTAGAAAATTCCATTTCTGGCCATCTACCCTAAGGGCCCCAAACTCCATTCAACAGAGACATTTGTGCTCCTATGTTCATTGCTTACTTAGTCACAATAGCTAAGATCTGGAAATGATGCAAGTGTCCAATAACAGATACCTAGATAAGGAGATTATGCTATGTATACAAATGGAATATGATGAAGCTACAAGGAAAGACAAAATCATTCTGTCTGCCACTATGTGGATGGATCTGGAGAGAATCATGCTAGATACAGGCCATCAGAAACAGATGACCGGAGAATGATCTCTCTCACATGCTGGCTACACAGCACTATAGAAAGTGAATACAAACAGGCCAAAGCAACAGAATTGAGAACTTGTCTACAGAACTGAGTTTACCACGGGGAATTGGGGGGGGTGGGGGGCGAGGAACTCTCAGAAGGTACCCTGAGTCAACGGTGGGGGGAAGTGGAGACTCTGGTGAAGGTGTGGTGTTGGAACTTGGATGTGTGAAACCTTATCATTAGCAGTGTTGTAAGTCATGGTGACTAAAATAAAAATGAAAATTAAATAGGCAAGACGAAAATATATGGGAGTATCAGTACCTACCTGAATGTCTTTGGATGTTCCCCCTGCCCAATAAATAGTGAAAATGAAAACGTGGCATTTTCAAGTCTTCAAGAGGAGCAGACAGATAAGATTAGTAGGCCTCGTCCTCCTTAAACATGAATCAAAGTCTGCATTTGGTTTCCAACCCAGGAAATAGTTGTGTCTTTCTGAGCTAGAGGAGCACCTGGCCATCTTGGTTTGGTGAAAGATGTGTATTTTCATGAATGCACTCAAGGATTTTCAAAATAATGAATGGTTAGATGGAATTATCTCTTTAAGACCTGTCTTTAAAAGCATAAGCCTCATAAGCCAGAGCAATAGTACAAACTTGGATTTGTAGGTTAGAAGTCAGAGACTTTATGTTTGTGGGAGTGTGGATGGTACAGTGTGTAGTGTCTGAAGTGACCACATTATGATGGAAACAGGGTGGAGAAATACATCAGCTCACTTGTTCCAGAATGAGCAATGAACATAATCTGACTACGGGAATTCTAGGGATACACATAAACAATTGAAAAAGTGGAAGGAAAGAAAAGTGGATGGGAGGAGAGCTCAGAGAATTTAAGATGCTTAAGAAATGCTAACTTTCAGGGCCAGAGCGATAGTACAGTGAGTAGGGCATTTGTGCTGCACGCAACCAATCCAGGTTTGATTCCCGTGATCCCTCTTGATCACTCAGTAGAGCATGAGCACCACTGGGTGTGACCCAAAAGCAAAAACAGAAGAAGAAATGCCAACTTAAAAAAATGGGCCAAAGTAACAGAAAAAGTTATGCCCCAGCTAGTAAAAAATAAAAAAAATTAAATGACACTGAATGAAATAATATAAGGAAGTACAGTGTTTTGTAGTGACTGGTCAGATTCTAGCTCTTGACCTAAATTTTATCTACCAGAAAAGCAAATGTGGGAGAGAAAGGTTCTATTTAAACATGCTAAATTGCAATATTCCACTGACCACTGTGAGGACAGGGGCTCCTGGGAATATGAGCCTAGCAAGCTAATGTCATGCGGAACACTCCATCAACATGCAGAGAAATGAAAACAGAAGACTTCAGATGCTACCATAGGTTTGCAAGTGTTTTGTAGCCACATTGATTCCCTTAGAGAGGGTTGTCATATACTGAATTCTGTTAGAACCGTTCAGTCCACAATGACTTACCATATCCTTGCTGAAAATTCTCTAGAGCTAGACTATTATTACCCGTGGTGTTAGGAAACAACTGCAAAGGTTAGTTAAGAAAGCATCTGGGGTGTCGGAGCGATAGTACAGGGGGAGGCTGTTTGCATTACCTGTGGTCCACCAGGTTCAATCTCTGGCAGCCCATAGGGTCCTCAAACACAGCCAGGAGTAATTCCTGACTGCAGAGCCAGGAGTAACCCCTGAGCATTGCAGGGTGTGACACAACCCCCCAAAAAATCAAAGAAAAGCAGGCATCTGATTAGTGGTATCAAGAATCAAAAAGTAGAAGACATGAACAGAAACTTCTTTAAATAAGACACACATATAGCCAATCAGTGTATGCAAAAAATGTGCTCCATCACTTATCATAGGGGGAAATGTAAGTCCAAGCAATGAGGAGATATCACCTCATACCAGTGAGACTAGAATACATCACAAAGAACAAAAATAATCAGCGTTGATGCAGATGTGGGGCATCAAAGGGCCCTCATCTGCTGCTGGGGCAATGTTAATGGACTCAATCTCTTTGGAAAAATAATAAGGACACTTCTCAAAAATCTAAGAATTTAGTTTTCATCACTTGTTCACTTGATTCCCATTGTTCATCGATTTGCTTGAGCGGGCATCAGAAACAGCTCCATTCATCCCTGTCACATGCTAGTGTAGCCCAAGGGCATTTGCTCACTCCAGGAACACGAAGAGCCTCAAACTATCCATTCAAGTCATGGGAATGAGGTCTATAATTGTTACTGTTTTGGCATATCAAATTTTTTAGTTTTCATATGACCCAGCAATTCCATTTCTGAGTTTCTACCCCCAAGGCCCAAAAACTACTGAAAAAAAAAAAGATATTTGAGCTCCTATGTTCACTGTAGCACAATTTATAGTAGCCAAGATTCTGAATCAATGTTCAAGTGTCCAGGAACAATGACTGGTTAAGAGAGATTATGTCATATCCACGCAGTGTAATGCTGCTCAGCTATAAGAACGAAGGCATGCAATTTACTGCCACATGGTTGGATCCGGAGACAATCGTGCTGAACACGGAAGCAGAAGAACAGAAAACAGAATGATTTCTCTCATCTTTGGGGAATAAAGCAGCAAAGGAGGGGGAAAGCAAGTAGTCGAAGGCAGCAGATCCTGGTAAATGATCTACAGAATTGAGCTCACCAGTGTCAGGGGATAGCTAGGGAGGTCCCAGGGGAGACTGATTTCAAAATGGAATGACCTGGGTGACAGTGATTGATTGTACATTGTTTCTCCAACAGAAACAATGGTTGAAGAGGTGTGGTGCTGGTACATTGTATGCATAAAATTATTAGTACTGCAAATCGTGCTAAAAAAAAAAACAACTCCAAGACAAGGTACTTCAAAATCTCTCTGCATTTCAAATAAGCCCAATAATTTCTATGTAAGCATTCATGAGACGGAGAGCAGAGGAGAAACTGATTTAGGAGATGGAAGTAAAGCAGAGCTCATCTGACTTTAGATGTGCGTTCCCTTTAGACAATGAAGATAAATGGGTGCTATGGCCAAAACTAAGGCAGGCTTTAAACACATCCTAGTGAACCACAGGTCCAGGGTGCTGAAGGTATCTCTGTACAACACAGTGGGAAATCACCCAAACATCACACCCAACAGCTCCTTTCCTGCCAAGAATGGACCATCCTCTCTATGCCTGGATCAGCCGCCTTCCATGAATGGGCAAGGACCGACAGCCCCGACCTTTGGGAGGTCCTGCCTTCTCCGCCCATCCCAGCTACTAGACTAGGTCTCATCCTGCTCATGAAAGTTATCACTGCTGAAGACCGAAAGGAAATTCCAAGTAAATCCTTTCCTTTCAAAAAGTTCTTGTTTCTATTTTAATTTTTGGGGGTTGGTGTTTGGGCCATACTCAGGTGTCCTGGGGAATCAAACCTGGGCCAGCTGTCTACAAGGCAAGCACCTGACTCACTACTATTGCTCCAACTCTGGCTTAAAAAGGTCTATAAATGGTAGTTTCCCCTGTATTTGATTTTATAAAGGCACTGGTTCACAAAGTTATTCATAGTTGGGTTTGAAACATACAGTGTTCTATTAAGATCCCATCACCAGTATAAATTCCCTCCACCATGTTCCCAGGTTTCTTTCCTAGCCCCTCCCCATCCCCAGCAAGCCATTGTGACAGGAACCTTTTGAAGTTTGGTTATTAAAGTTTGGATCTCGTGATTTCAGTGTTGTTGACTGTGGTTTCTGACTTGGCACAATTAAACTTTACTTGCCTCCACTGGCCTCAATTCAAAACTGAGAAGATGAAACCCCTCAAAGACTTCACATCAAATATGATAGCTATATGAACAGTCACGAGTCTGGTCTCTTTACTACTTCTTTTTTAGACTGACTTCAAAATAGAATGACCTGGACAAGAGTGATTGATTGTACAGTGATGGCAAACCACTGACCTGGGTTCGATCCCTGACATTCCATGTGATCCTCTGAGCACTGTTAGGAGTGATTACTGAGCACAACGCAGGAGTCCCTCCTGAGTGCTGCTTGGTATGGGACAAAAAACTAACACCCCACCCCTCAAATGAATGCCCTTCCTTTGAATATACGATATTAAAATATAAACACCTCCCATAGCATATAATTAATTCACCTCAAAATTAGAACCCTCTACATTAATTACCCTCTTTTTTACAGTATGATATAAGCAATCTTTATTCAAACACACTTTAAGTTTCAACAACAAATTAAAAAAATGATTCACATTATGGTGCATTTATACATGTCTTTTCATCTTCCAAGTGCAGTAAACATTAATTAACCCTGGCTAATTAAAAAAGCCACGGTTTACAAATTTACTCATTAATCAGCCTCAACCAAGCGCAAAGCATTTTAAGCCTCTCACAATTTGTACAATTAAGTATGGAAATTATTACTTTTTAAAATGAAGGTCATAAATTTAAGACATAGTGTCCTATGACATACCTGATATTTTAGAAAGAAGCTTGGCAATTTTCTGGATTTTTCAGAAGTCAAGGCAAAGAAAAAAATTACTGCCTCCTATGGGGAGAACAGTGGTTCCCGGAAAGACATATTTACGATTTAATTCAAGAAGCTGTGACCGTGACCTTATTTGGATGTGGGGTCTCACAGACAGGATGAATCCATAGGTTGAGAGCCAAGGGAGCCTCCTGGAGTAAGGAAGGCTCTTGATCATGCAGAAGACAGAGGAAATGATGAAAAGGCACAGAAAGAGACTGGAGTGGTGGATCTCCAAACCCATCAAGGAACACCAAAGATTGTTGGAGCAGAAGAAGACAAGAGAAAGGGAATGGATCTGGGGTGGAAGTGACAGTACAGTGGGCAGGAAGACCAGCGTTCAATCCCAGCATCCCATATGGTCCTCCAGGCACCGCCAGGAATAATTCCTGAGCACAGAGCCAGGAGTAACCCCTGAGCACTGCTGGGTATGGCCCAACAACTCCTCTCAAAACAAAAAAAAAAAACAAACCAAACACCACTTTCCCTACAAAAGAGAGAGAGAGAGGAACACACACACACACACACACAGAGAGAGAGAGAGAGACAGAGAGAGAGAGAGAGAGAGAGAGAGAGAGAGAGAGAGAGAGAGAGAGAGAGAGAGAGAGAGAGGGATCAAATTCAGCTCTAGGAGAATCAGAGGGAACCTGATTCCAAGGACTCAGTCTGCAGTAGAACATGCTTTTAGTTTTTGGGTGCTGTTTTTTGGCCCCTTTCTTCCATGGCCTAGGCTAGGACAGGCACATTGGGGAGAAGAGTAAAGAACCTGCTAATAGCCTACTGAAGACCCATTTGTGCAGGAATATTTCCCTCCAAATACCAGACACTGGGCTGGAGAGGACAGAAGACTTGCCTTGCATGTGGCTGACCCTGGTTTGATCCCGGCATCCCATATGGACCCGAGTTCACCAGGGAGTAACTCCTGGGCTCTACCAGGGTGGCACCCAGACCAGAAACCAAACAAGCACAAAATACCAAACTACCAGACACTTTCAACTGGAGGTTCAAGGAATCAACAGATTCAACTGGAGACTTCTTTTCCCTCTCTGCAACTCCCTTCCCTGCTCCAAGGATCACCACCTCTTCCCTTTCACGCTCCTTTACATGGCTTCCGTCTTATCCTGACACCGTGGGGACTGTAGGTCCCAGAGGTTAAGTATCAGTCCTTAAGCTCAGCCAGGAAGCGGAAGAGGTCGTCTCACGATTATCTGTAAACACAGAGCTGGTGTCATATCCGACGAAAGAGCCAGAAACTGAGCTGCCCTTGGCAGCACACGGTGTGGCAAATGCCTGGCAGGTTTCAGGTTTTCCTAACTCTGGGGTGATGAAAACACTAACCACGTTCAGTGCCAGGACGGAGTCTGAGGTCTTAACTATGTTTAGCAACGGATGTGGGGGGGAAACGCATGTACTTGGAGTAGGGAGTAAAGCTGAGCAAGAGTTCAGGGTTTATCTCCTATGGGGAGGGGCCACAGAAACATTCCTCTGTAGCCTCCACGTCTTTCTCTGATTCTTTGAACTGTGGCTGGCTGCAAGAAAATATTCCACGGAATGAGTGTTTAAGAGCAACTTCTAGGTTATTTGTGATCTGAAGAGCGGGGAGAAGCCAGAGCGGCTCTGGGTCTGGGGTGGTCCCACACTGTTCTGTTCTTCCACTTATGCAGAGGTCCCAGCACATCCACCATTCAGACATAAAGATTGTGGGGAGGGCCGGAGCGATAGCACAGTGTAGGGGCGTTTGCCTTGCACGGCCAACCCAGGTTCGATCCCCAGCATCCCACATGGTCCCCTGAGCACTGCCAGGAGTAGTTCCTGAGTGAAGAACCAGGAGGTTCTTGAGTACTGCTGGGTGTGACCCAAAGAGAAAAAAAAATCAAATACAAAAAAAAAGATCATGGGGATAAACTAGTGCAAAACATTTAAACGCTCTATCAACTGTCACCCCTTCAGGGGCCTGCATTTTTTCTATGGGGGGTGGAGTATGAGTGGGTGTATCTGGGCCACAACTTTTGCCCTCCTCAGGAATAACTCCCGGTGTTTCTGGGGGACCAGTGTGCTGCCTGGGGAGCGAACCAGGGTCAGCATTGTGCAAGGCAAGCACCTTAACCCTGTACTAAATCTATGGCCATGGGAATGCTTCTTAAAATTAAATCAATCAATCTATCTTTATTTGATTATTTTTAATTTGCTGTATTTTTTTAGTTGAAGTGTACTCTTTAGAGACTTAGGGTGCAGAAGCAGGTAAAAGATCTTCTAGATCTTGACTTTTTGAAGACAGAAAGCTCAGATGTGCTTAAAAGGTTGTGGTATACTAGGCCATCCTAAAAATGTAATGTAGGGGCCAGAGCAATAGTTCAGGGCTAAAGTACTTGCCTGGCATGTGAAATATTCCTGGCACATGGTTCCCCTAAGTACCACTAGGAGTGACCTCTGAGCACTGAGCCTGGAGTAGCCCAGAGATTGCCAGGAATGGTCCAAGTGAGAGACCCCAGGGCTGGTCAGTGGACACACCCACACACTGAAAGGCCTTGGGGAGAACACTCTTCTAAGGCGGAAGGGTCTTAGATTTTCAGCCTCCAGGACTGTGAGAAAATAAATTTCTGTTGTGTCTAGTCCCCAGTGTGTGGCGTTTGTTGCTATCAGCTACAGCCAAGACATCCTTTTAGTTTTCAGAGGGAAAAAAAGAACCCGAACTTATTGAAGAGGTGATTCTTTCTTAGTTCTTCTTTGAGAACTTGAGCTGATGAGGGCAAACAGTGACATGAGCGAGGGATGACTGTTGGGAACAACACTGGGGTCCCCGACAGTGGATGAAGACTCAGGAATCCGATGCAGTTTTAAAGGCTTTACTTATCACAGGTTCAGGCATACAAATCAACAATAGGAAAAACCTGGTGCTTAGGATTCCTGGCTAGAACCCCAGCCATGTGTAGGCCAAAATGGCGGCCACCATGTGTAAAGGCCCTGTAGAGAGGAGACAAAGGCAAGACTCCCAAGAAGGGTGCAAGCTCACAAAAGAGAGCCCCCCAAAAAAAAAAAAGAGGAAGCAGGCTGGTTTTATACCCATGCAACTCAGACCTCCCACTATTATGGGAAGCAGGAAGGGTCAAATGCCCTTAGGTAATTTCTCCCAGCACCTCACCTAGGCCCTATTATATGCTAAAGTTTTGAGGCAAGATCTGCCTGGAAATGCCTTTATAGGGTAGAGAAGGGGTTTCTGAGATGGCATGCCTCTGTACCAAGACTATACTAATGCCAGTTAAATATTTCTCCAAGCCTTCACAAGAGTCTCGTCTACTTCACGGTAGTTTTGTATTTTAGTTGCCTTTGAGTTATCAGGGAGCCATGCTTGCTTGTTTGGAGGCAAACAGCATTTCTCTCTGGTCTAATTACTTAGAGATCCAACGTGGCCAGGCAAATATGCTGGTAAGATCTAGCTAGTCCCACGATGATTGTGGTAGCATGAGAGAATATTAATACCAGCCAGTACAGAATACATGGTCAGATAAACTGCCACATTTAGACTACCCCCTATCTATGACGTGACCTGCAGGAGGCAATCCAGGGCAGATGCAGAGGCTCTTAGAGGAGTCCTGCAACAGATGACAAAGTGCTTTTCTACCCCTTGCCCAGAAATGATCTATTTTATTTTTATGTCAGCTTTGGGGCCACACCTAGAAGGCGCAGGGCATAATCCCAACTCTGGATTTGGGGTTTTGCGTCTGGCAGCACTCAGGGGACCATAGCTGGTGCCAGGGTTTGAACTGGGAGTGGCTGCATGTGAGGCAAGTGCCGTTAACTTGGGTGATCTCTCTGGCTCCAAGTGACCTGTTTAAGATGCATCCAGATTCAGGTTTGAAAGGGTATCTGGCTACGGGGTTTTCGATCCTTTGCAAAGCAATTCCTCAAGTACTCTCCTTTGCTACCTGTCTTTAGTATAAGTGGAGTGAAGTATCCAAAAGACAATTAATTCTTCCCATATGTCTAGGCATTTCCATGCCTGCGGTTTATTTATTGTTGGGGAAGTAAGAGAGGAGATGGCTCATGATTTCTAAGCCAGCCTGCACATAAAATATTGAAAGAAGCAAAGGCATAGCCTGTCTATAGGCGCATGACAGCATGCAAGATATGGGAAGTGTAAGATACCGTGAGAGAGAGGGGCGCCATTGCATATTGTTTAGCAGGGCGAGCCGCCTCTTGGGGTTCGTACATGAAATGATTTTTTTCATGGCAATTTTTTTTTGTCAGTTCACTATGACACCTGGTTCCTGTGCTAACATTAGGCTTTCTGACAGTCCCTCAAGATTACTGTGTCACTTACAGTGCTGACAGCTCTACAGGTATCGTGTCAATTTTCCCTCTCCTCTCTTACTCAGACAATATCACTTTGGATTTGAAAAGAGCCTAAGTGGATAATTTCTTTACGTAAAATGTCAGTATCGCTAATAGAAAGTAAAGAATTCAGAGGCGCAAAGATTCTGGTAAACAGAGTCATAGACAGGCACTTTCTGAAAGAATCAATAAAAGAGAAAATGAAAAAAAAATCGTAGGAAAGATTCCATCTGTAGGCTGAATCCTGCTCTATGTCTGTCTAGCTTTTTCCTTCTGGACAGAGCTAATCGAAGCCATTAGAGTTGAGGCGAATCCCTTTCCAGAGCCAATAAGTCTTAATTTACATCAATGAACGATAAACACCAAGCTGTGTCACCTAACTAAGCTCCCAATGGATGAGAAATTCAGCAATGCTTTGCTACAATATTCACACAAGCACCACTCTGCAAGTAAAACACCTTGAAAATCCTAGACTACTTTAGGAGGGCATAATTGATTTTCAACAATGACAACGGTCACTTCCTATGTTCAATAGCAACAAAAAGAGTATCAAAGCATGTTGGATCCTTTCTCTGTTTTGCATAGGCACAAATGACTTTTCTTGGGGGTGGGGTGGTTTCACTTCTGAAAGTGTAGGAAGGGGAGCACCGCCAGCCCCCAGGGGCCAACCTAAGACCAACTGCAGACATGGCAATAGCCTTAATCCCTGTAATGTCTCTCTAGCCCTTACGCAGGAATGAAAAAACCTGCATATTTAGACTCTAGAGAGTTAAAAAAAATAAATAAATAAATTTCTATAGGTCTGAAGTGGGACCCAGGAAGATTTTAACAAGATCGGTTGCAAGTTATTATGCTCTTCTTGGCATCAAGAAGAGATGAATCAACCAGGCTTCCGAATAACATTTCCATGGGGAGTGAATTTTCTAAGAGACCTTTGGATGAGTTCTCAGGTGACGCTTATATTCCAGGACTCAGACCAACTGCACCAGAAACATCATCAATGCAAGATATCTGCTGGCTGAACCTGGAAACAACCAGTATGCCCGAGAACTGATGACTGGATAAAGAAACTGTGGTACATCTACACAATGGAATACTATGCAGCTGTCAGGAAAAATGAAGTTATGAAATTTGCCTATAAATGGATGGACATGGAAAGAATCATGTTGAGTGAAATTAGTCAGAAGGAAAGAGAGAGACATAGAATGACTGCATTTATTTGCATGACATAAATATACCAGGTGATCTTACCAAAAGTGGAAATTACCACAAGCGCATGGGAGTCAGAGGTTAGGTAAGATAGAGAAGGGAACATGTGTGAATAAATGTCAAAAGGTCTGATACCAACATAGAACTGAGCATTAAATACAGACAAAAAAATGCACATGATGGCTTCTAAGTGTACGTGAGTGTAACCCACAATGTGTGGGAGAAGGAGGAGAGAGAGAGGGAGAGAGAGAGGAGATAAAGAACCTGCCATTTAGGCAGGACGTGGGGGGGGGAGGGAATTGGGGACATGGGTGGTGGTTGAGGGGCACTGGTGGAGGCGGGGTGCTGGAACACTGTGTGACCGAAACCCCCAAGCGTGAACAACGTTGTAATTGTATATCTCACAGTGGTATCATAAAATGTTAAAAAAAATCATCTGCTGGCTGATGATGGCTCAAGTGGCAGCGCTCAGGGCAGGGAGGCGGCTCCGAGGGCAGGAGTGTGTGCTTTCCATCGGGAACCTGGGTTTGCACCCCAGCACTCTGTGATCGTCCTATCACTGCCAGGAGTAACCCCCCTGCCCTGCCCACCCTTCCAATTTTAAATAAAACAAAGGTGCAGAGATGGTACAGGGCAGTCAAGAAAGCTCAAATGTTAAAGGGAATCAACCATCACACCTGCCTCTCCTAGTCACGGGTCCAAACACACCAAGCCTAGCGGATCAAGACCTTTAACAAAACTAGATTACCCAGACTCAGACTCCCATAGAGGGCTCCAAGTTCTGTTCTAATGTTCTCACCTTCTTAAAAAAAAAGGAAAAAGCATTTATTTTCCACTCCTTCGCACCAGAAGATCTACTTTGATTTCTGACAGGCTTTGACAAGACATGGTGACGACCTTGGGCTTTGGCCAGTTTTCACACATTCTCATTTTGACCAAGCCACTGCATCACCCAGAAACCGTAATCTGAAAACTGATATGTTTAGTTGCTCTTTCCTGTTCTCTTGAAGAGGTGTTGACAGCAGTGTGGATACGGCTTTTGGGGAAGGCAGGAAGGAAAAGACGCTTCATTGGGTTGAGGAACTTTTATCACATTTCCTCCATTTTCTATTTCATGTGCTCCTGAGGTTGGGAAAGTCTGTCATGTTTTCATGCAGTGTTTGACTCATGTGGATGTCATGTGAATCAACACAAAAGTCATGGGGTCCTTCTTGGGGACAACTTGTTTTAGTCAATCCAGACAGTCTTACCTTAATTTTTTCATCTTATACCTGAGGATATCATTGACTACAAGAAGACTTCAGGAAAGAAGGCGTTGAGAAATAACTTTTCCAACAAAAGGCACGCAAGAGAAATGAAGCATAGACTATAAACTCTAGGTACATTTAGTCCAAAGAATTGGATTAAAAAGATATTTCTTCCAGCCTTAAGCTATTCATACTTCTTGAAAAAGCTTCTTTCTCCCATTTTCCTGATGACTGACATTGCCAATAATGATTCAAAAACTCCTCAGGTAGGGTCTCAGTAGGAATTTGAGAAGCTATTCCTGTTACTGTAACTATCTTCAAAAAATACTTGTATTTCATTAGTTGGTTCTAAGTGTTCATTCTGAGTTTAAAAAATAAATATTATGAATTTCTAAACTCTAGAGGTTTTGTTAGGAGGTCGAGGAGATAGTATAGCAGATACAGCACTTTCCTTGCACGGGGCCAAGCTGAGTATGACCCCAGCATCCCAGAGGGTTCCCCAAACTCAGCCAGGAGTCAGCCCAGACCACGGCTAGGTGTGGTCCCTTTCCAAAATGTCTAAAACTGATTTTGATTTCTTTGCGCAAAGAGGAACAAATACAATGCATATACCATACAAAATGAACACTGCAACAGTTATTTACGTTCTTTCCCGATACCTTAGCATTGACTTGCATGGAAGGACACCGAGTGTGTGAGCTTGGAAGTATCTAACCGCTAAATCATAAGTGCTAAAGAGAAGGATTACTTAACACCCTTAGCATTTTCAAAGAAAAGTAGTTGAAGTTGAAAACAATTTTAATGGGCTATCAGCAGTGAGGCTGAACAAATACAGAGAGACTAGAATCTATCTGGTCTTGGGAATATATCACATTTTCTCTGAGTGTGTGAAATGATGCGGTGAAGTCAGCTGAAAATGAAGTTTCCTTCCTCTGCTGTTCTTCAGAGCATGCAGTGGGAGTCAATGGTAAACTTAATGCAGAGGACGTGGCAATCAACATCCATCATGGTTACGCGGGCAGCCTTAGCTCTGTTTCCAAAGCCTGCCCAGCAGATTCTAAATTAATTGGTAAGAAAGACTGTGTCTTGCAGATAGCCAGATGATCTCACGTATGTAGCCCGTAAGGACAGCGGGAATGAAGGCATGGTATTAACTCGGGGGTGCCCAAATGACCTGGACCCTAGATCCACCTAAATAAGGCCAACAACAGATAGAAATCGAAAGTAGTGCAAGTAAGAAAAGATCAAAGGGAGGGAGAGAGGTAAGGATTAGGGGTCTTCAGCATGTTGGTGGCATAGAGGGTTGGCATACACGTATCTAAACTACAGCACCAACAACAGCGCAAACATAGCATGTAAACTACAACAACCAAACTGAAAAAGATGTCTGTCAAGGAGGCAAGCCCACGGTGGGAGGGAATGTAGGGTCATTCATGGAGAGGAATTGACACTGGTGGTGGGATTGGTGTTGGAACATTGTACAACAGAAACTCAACTATGAATAACTATGTAAATCAGTGTCTTTTTTTTCTTGCTTTTTGGGTCACACCCGTCATTGCTCAAGGGGTTACTCCTGGCTCTTCACTCAGGAATTACTCCTGGCAGTGCTCGGGGTACCATATGGGATGCCGGGGATGGAACCTGGGTCGTGCGTGTGCAAGGCAAATGCCTTACCTGCTGTGCTATCGCTCAGGCCCTGCACAGTGTCTTAATATGAAAAATGTTCAGATGTAAAAATATAAAAAATAGAAAGAAAAAAAAAGAACCGTGTCCTGCGTGCTGTACCTGACTCTCCTGGGGCAATAAACATGGACGGTGTGAAGCAAATCTTTATGGAAGATCTTATGTTCTTGATGAATTCTTGGGATTCCTTGCTGTCAGAGGGCAAAATGGTAAGGATACCCATATCACTCTCTTCCAGTTCATCATCGATTTGCTTGAGCGGGCACCAGTAACATCTCCATATGTCCTGTCTCATGCTAGAAGAGCCCAAGGGCATCTGCTTGCTCCAGGACCATAAAGAGCCTCAAAGCATTCCAATAGGTCATGGGAATGAGGACTAAAATTGTTACTGGTATCTGGCATATCAAATCCGACATGGGTAGCTTGCCAGGCTCTGCCGTGTGGGTGTATACACATATACATACCTCTTAAAAATGGTGGTAAGTAGACAACACGAACTTTACTATTTCAACCATTTTTAAGTGGATTGCTCACTGACACTGACTACTTGAACACTGAGGTGCAACCGTTGCCCTGTCAATCTCCAGAGCTTTTGGTTTTCGCAAATCCCTGTCCTCTTAAAAACACCAACTCCTGTAACTGAAGCGGTAGTATAGTGAGTAGGGCACTTGCCTTGTACATGGCTTACCAGGCTTACCTGGCTTATTCGGGACCCTATATGGTCCCTGTGCCCATAAGGAGTAATCCCTGCCTGACCACAGGAGTAAGCCCTCAGTATCACTGGCTGTGGTTCCTAAAACCCAAAAGACAAAGCGCCCACTCTCTCCTCTGAGAACTGCTGTTCTACTTTTAACCTCTATAAATGGTTATTCTAAGTACCTTATATGAGGGAAATAAAAATATAGAGAACATTTCTCAAAAATGCATATCATATTTGCACAGTGACCATGTGTGAATCTTCTCTACAAAGTTCCCATTTTTAGCGTAAGTCCTGCTGAAATGAGCAATATGTGAGTGTATATATACACATACATACATATATATGGATATATGCATATATCTTTGATATATATATAAACCAGCAAAACCTTACAGAATCTGAAAACTAAGTTATGTCTCTGGTTTATCTCACAAGATTGATGGCTTTTAATTTATAGAGGAATATTATAGAGCTCTAATGGTTTAAAAAATTCTATCAAAGTTTCAGTATTAAAGGTTACAGTCAACAGCTTCTGGTACCATGGGAAACTTAAAAATAGTAAGGAGTCTATGTTATTTGACCAGGGTCATTTAGTAAAGAAAAAATTTAAATAAAGATAACATTTTAACAAAAAATTTCAATATAACTGAGAAAGGTCATATTATGCATGATTAATTATCCCAAATTCAGCTGGATACAGGATACTTCCTTAGAATATCACTTGTATCACTTGTATTCCCGTTGATCATTGATTTGCTCAAGCGGGCACCAGTAACATCCCCATATGTGCTGTCACATGCTAGTGTAGCCCAAGGGCAGCTGCTGGCTCCAGGAACATAAAGAGCCTCAAACCATTCCTTCAGGTCATGGGAATGAGGTCTATAATTCTAAGGTTATAGACCTTAGAATATACGTTGTAACAAATATACAGGATACAGGATACTTTCCTTCCAATATATGTTATATCAAAGAACATGTCTGACATCTTCCTTTTCCATCAAATACATTAACTCTCATTTGTAGTTAAACCCATTTTAATTTTTCAAAATCAATAATTATTAATAAAATGAAGACTGATTTACAGAAAAAGTCATTAGATAAAACAAAGATCTCTTCTAAAAAAGAGTAATTTGGGATTTCAAATGGGTGGAGATAGTACAGCGGGCAAGGCGTCTGCCTTCATAGTTTCCTGAGCACTGCTGGGTGCATCCCCAAGTCCACCCCCTCCAGTCCCTCAAAAGGGGACTTATCTAGTGTCAGAACACAATGTTCTTGCAATTTAAAAAACTGGTTGCACTATTTCCTAAAGAAGAAGCTTATGGAATGTAAATACATCTAATCTTATGCCTCCCTTCTGTGTTCCCAGCTCCCCACCGTTCAGGCCCCAGGAAGTTCCTTCCTCCCTTGGCAAAGCTTCAGAAGCAACGTGCTAACAATCTCCGAGCTCCACCTCACTATTTATTATGGCCTCTGAAACAGGGCCAACAGGCAGTTTGCCAAGGCCAGGTTGGCTCAGGCTGCTGCTTCCGAGAGAGGCACAAACCCTGCGTCTGCCTCTGCTTCCCTCTCTGCTTTTAATTTTACTGTAGCTCTGTAACACGGTCAACAGCTGCGGTAAAGCCTATGGAGCCAATGCACACAGTGACGGCACCTTGACCACCAAAGGGCCTATCTGCCTGCACCTCTCTCCTGATGTCACTTTTGGCCTGCTTGCCCTTCCGTCTCTGCAGTGGGCCCTGTCTCCGGTTGACTCTGGTCAAAGGAGCAGTTTTCCCAAGTTCAATCCTGAAGAAACCGAACAGAGTTGCTCTACACTGCTCTCAGACTAGGGGAAGGCTCATGGAAATAGCACCTCACAAAAAACACAGGCACAGAGAGAGCAATAAAACAATCAGGGAGTCAGTCACCTCTGTACCAAAGAAAGAATAACAAGGTGTGTGGCCAAGAGCATGAGTAAGTCCAAAAGGGAGAGAGAGAGAGAGAAGAAAAGTGCCCGCCACAGAGGCAGGCTGGGAGTGGTGGGAGGTGGCAGAAGGGAAACTGGGACACTGGTGATGAGAAATGAGCACTAGTGGAGGAGGGTGTTGGAACATTGCATGACAGAAACCCAATCACGAGCAGCTTTGTAATAGTATCTCAAGGTGATTCAATAAAATCAAGGTGATTCAAAAAAAAGCACATGCAAGTACTTCTAAAAATATCAACACATCAGGGCTAGAGTGAAGTACAGTGCTTGCCTTGCATGTGGCCAACCAGGGGCCCATCCCACTACACCCTATGGTTCCCTGAATCCATCAGAAGTAATCCCTGAGTGCTCAGGGAGGAGTAAGTCCTTAGCACCTCTGGGTATGGCCCCCCAAACAAAAAAACAATTGAAAAATCCCACAACAGACAAGACTATTTTAAGTCGAATGTCTGTATTAATGGCTGCCAACAGTTTTTCAGGTAGCCCCTGGCCTTTGACCTCTAGTTTCTCTAAGATTCACAAAAAGTGTCCTACTTTGATTATAAAAGTCCGCTTTGGATTCTATACCTCATAACGTGCAACAGATTAATATGTTGATGTCCTTTTCCTTTTCTTTCCCCATCTCTCTTTGTTTTTCTTCCTTGTCCAAGCAATGCTTGGGGATTCTGGGAAAACTCCTAGTAATATTTGACAAACTAGGCCTGCTGGGTTTAGTGTTTGAGTATGCCTAGAAGAAGCTGCTTGGGAATGAAAGCGCAAAGGATTGCAATGGACCTCCCTGACAGATATCTAACCTTGGGCTAGCTCCTCAGCCCTGATCTCTTTTCAGATTAAACTATCCCTCACTATCTTGGATTTACACCAGAGTATAGATCTGAACTTCTTAAAAGGCAAGGTCACTGGACTGTTGTAAAGAATTGCATGACAGAAACCCAATATTTGGCAATAGTAAAAAGTTTATGAGAGCAGAATGAACAAATAATTCAAGTCCAATCGCGTAATGAAGGTGAGTTGTTCCTGGCAGTGTTAACTCGTGGTGCATATCTAAGAATTATCAGTGACAAAAAGGTTTAGAAGCCTTGGTCGAGATGGTAAGTGTATTCTTAACAGAGTAACACACAGGATACAGAAAGAGGGAGAGATGTAAGGCACTAGCTTTGAATGAGATTCACCCTGGTCAATCCCAGTCCTACCAGGAGCGACCTCCAAGAACAAAGCCAGAAGTAGCCCATGAGCATCACCGGAAGTGGTCAAACAAAAATAAAATTAAAAATCAAGAGTGACAGGAGAGAAAGGAGAAAAGAAAAGTGCCTGACACAGAGGCAGGCTTGGGGAAAAGGGTGGGAGAGAAACTTGAGACATTGGTGGTGGGAAACGAGCACTGGTGAAGGGATGGGTGTTGGAACATTATAGACTGAAACCCAATTATCAACAACTTTGTAACTCACAGAGTATCTCACTGTGATTCAATTAAAAAAAATGTAATTGAGCTTCTTGCATTGTACATCACACAAACAAGTTTTGGAGTTGAACAGCAAGAGGTAAATTAATATTCCCTGAAAACTGTCTCATATGCAAATATATTTTATTCCCAGTTAGTCTTTGTAAAATCATACCAAAGACTAATCTTGGTTTAAATTCACCTCCATATTCATAGTGGCAATATCACTATAGACTTTTCTTCTCTCGTAAAATATGGGCCCTTTTTAGGATTAAAAACAAAATAACTGGCCCCTGTTCTAGTTTGAATTCATTTGCAATTCCCAAGACCATTAACAAAAAAAATCCCACCAAAACAATCAGGATCCATCTGCTGTGGGTTTGCACGCCAGGAAGCAGTCTAGCAGGCACAATCATGGTCTGGCTTTACTTTCCAATCATTTTAGTTAGGATTACTTTGGGAACTCTGATCCAGATAGCAGCGCTGTTTGTAAGGACCAGTGAGTTAAGTGAAAATCCTTAGAATGGCACTGGATCATCTGAGGGTCAGCAGGGTTTGGTGGGAGACACGGATTCAAGTTTTACCATTCCCTTGGCCCAGATGCCTGCACCACACACAATGAAGAGATTGATATGAAACTTATAGAAACTGATGTGCTACCCTCATCATGGTTTACAAAAATGATCACTAAGAAATTTGCTTGCATTTCACCCAAATCTGGAGTCAAGTGTGTCAGCAGATCTTTTCTACTACTTGTAAACATCACCCCTCCTACGTGGGGTCCAAGTACAATCATTTTACAGTGTAAGTGTATTCAAGTAATTACTCAAGATCAAGATCAATGCTCTGAAAGATTTTAAAGAATCACTCAGAAAATTACAATAGTTAATACTTCCTAAACCGATCTATGGATTCATTGTTATCCCTGCGCTATGTCAAGTATCTTTAAAATACATTAAAAAAAAGTATTCACTGTGATTTACAAAACTGTTTTAGACATTTCAAAAGTTCCAACTCCAAACCCACCACCAACTACCTTTTTTTTCTCAGTAAGGTGTGTGGGTGGGGCCCTAATTTTCATGGGAAAAGCTTATTACTCCAAATAGTCAAGAAAGTCTTAAAGAACTTCTAAAAAATTATAGCTTGGGTGTTGTAGTTGAAGGATGCCCAAGTTAGTGTTGATACAGATACCGCACTTTGTACATCACCACTGAAGTGCCCAGGAACGTCCACCCTGGAGCTATGCTAATTCTCGTTCCACCTTCCTCCCCACCACCCCAGTATTTTCTGATTGAGAGTTTGGAAAGGATAAAATCATGCAAATTGCTCTGACATGAATGGAACTAAAGGATACTGTGCTGAGTGAAGTTAGAGAAAAAGGCTAGAGACGATTGCTCTCATATGTGGTATTTAAAGACACATCGCGGGCGTAACAAAGGCGGAAACATAACAGTGGGAATACTGAGCCACAGAACTGTTTGGAGGGCGGTGGCGGTGTTTGGAAGGGAGGAGCCTCAGGAAACTCAGGAATGGGAGGTGGCTACACTGGTTATGGAATTACATACATGTGAAACCATCATTAAGAATATTGAAAATCACAGTATTTCAACCAATATAAAAGTTTAAAAAAACTTCTTTTCCTAGTTTATGACAAATATTTTCATACGTCAAAGTTCAAAACCTTATTAATGGTTTTCAGAGAACATTTCTGGATTTACAGAATTAATAAATAAACTCTTAAGCAAGAAATAGAGAGCTTTTATATTTAAAAATATTATATAGAGAGCTGAATGTAGACAAAATATGAAATGATTTACATTAGTGGGTCAAACACTTAAGAACTATAACATTCTCAGATGTTTATAGACCAACTGAATCTGAGGGATAAAATTCATTGATCTTTACACCTGTACAAATTTTGCTGTCTAGGGGTATTGCAATACTGCAGTCAGAGCATTAGAAAACCAGGTGCTGCTGTTATAGAATACTTTCCTATCTAAAGAGGAAATAAACTTAACTCTCTATATTCATTGGCTCGTTTGTAAATTAAAAGGTTCTATTTTGGAAATACTGACTTCCAAAATCAGAGTGAGATAAAGGTACACATTTAGAAGCAGGCAATAAAATACTGGTCCTACCGCTGATTCAAATCATCATTCTGGGTGAGGCAAAGTAAGAAGTAATGAGATTTTTCTGAAATGAAAGGAGGGTCCCATTTCTGATGACTGATTCATGAGATAAATCAATACACTTGCTTCCAAATACTTAAATTAGTCATCAAATAGCAAAATTATGTAGACTTTCATGTCATTTCTAATGGAAAACAAAGACTCAAAACAGAATAAGCTGGTAGCTCTCTCACGTTACTTATTTGTTATGATTTTCTTCTTTTGATGTCCTTCATTGACTAGCAGTTCTACAAAAGGATACTTAAAATTCTCAGTGATAATGAATGCCCCATTTTGTTGCTCTTGAAAAAAACTGTAAATATTCTATTTTAAACGCAGACGACTTTGTATGTATCAAATCCCTAAATCAATAGGCTTCTTAGGAAGAGAGAATGGAGACACTGTTTTGAGATAAAAATGCTGTATTTCCCCCAAAGAATAAAAATTTTATCCAATGGCCACTGTAACATTGTAGTAAAAACTCATAAGTGTTCTTTCATTAGTGTAATTTTTGATCTCCTGCCACATATTTCCATTCTGTTCCATTCACTATGGATTTTGTTCAGCTAGAAAGCCTTTCAACATCTGGTTTATAAAAACCCATTTTCAAAAATTAATTTTGAATGTTGAAAGGAAGAAAAACAGGGTATGAAACCTTATGCCTTCCTCCCCCTTCCTTCTTTTCATAAATTGGTCATTATTGCAGTCTGTGGAACTGCCATCTCTGAATCGAGAACTATAATATTTTTAGCCTTCAGATAGTTTCAAAATGAAGCATTTTGATAAATAACCCCAGAGTAGAACAGAATCCTTTTAGCATAGATTTAAGGAAGATTAAAAAGGGCAAAAAAAACTAATCATTTTGAAATAGCTATTTGACAAAAAGAAGACCAAGCTGAACAATGCAGCAAAGAAGGATTCTGCTTGTTCTTTTATTTAAGGGCTAAAAGATGCTTAAAACAGAATATGGACATTCTGTTTTAAGAATATGGATTTATCAGGAGGCATATTTTTCATTAAAATAATTGTCCCATCATTTGCTGAATTAAAATAAAGCTCCCGAGCAGCTATTTTAACGAAGAGGAATTCTTTACCCACTAAAAAATGCCATAAGCTTTTCTTTGCAATCAAGTTTCATAACTTAGATGTGAATAACATTTTTTAAAAGACAGAAACACATTATGAGTATGCCTAAACTAGTATGCAAATTTGTGCATAATTTAAACAGAACTGGACATTATTATAAAATAATAAAAGGCAAGCTTTTGTAAAACAACAGGGCAGGACTGATAATTCATACTGTTGAGACTAACTGAATAGAAGGCTCAGATTGTGGCCGACTAGACAATCAAGCTGGACAATATACAGAATAAATTAAATGCCAAAGTATGTGCGCCAGAATGATAACCAAGACCAAAGAGTGAAATGTCGTGGAGATGATTTAAGTGGATGAACGCAATATTATTAATTGCATTCTTTCCTCTTTGTTGCAGTGCCTTTGTCGGTGGTACCATTTTGTCAGCCTCATCAGTTAGAGCTGTAGGGACGTTGCGGTGGAGGTAAGAGATTGGTGCTGAGGCAGGGGGCTCAGGTTGGGTCTTCGGGGGCACGGAGACACGTGGCCAACAAATGCAGCCTATTAATGCAAGCCATGTTGTCCGCGACTGGCTTCACACATGGCTACAATGATAGAGACGGACGGAAGAAGCTCTCTGCTGGATCCCGGCATGCTGAGACAATCACAACATGGCCCGAAAAGAAATGACAATGTTGGGTGTTTCGGTAGACATGCAAGCACGTAATTAAAAAGTACAGTGTAAGTGGTGGACACTTGGTGCCTCAGAGCCTGACATAGAGTTGAGAAATATTTGACCTGTGAGAGAACAGGTACCGGACGAAGTCAGCGTTTATGAATCAGGACAGTTGGGCCTTGGGTCTGGGCCCACGTTCATCATTCTTTGGGCAGATCATGATCTCTCTCTGAGAATCAATTTCTTCAACTCTAAATTGGGGTCACTCTCATTGAATGTAAGAGCACTGTCATTGGTTGTATGAGACAGTAATTTGAATTATAAGAAAATCCGTGCCTATATGTGGCTATCTAGGAGCTAAAACCATCTAAAGCAGAAGAGAAAGCCACTTCAACAAATGATTCTGGGAAAACTGGATTACCACATGGAAAACAAACAAGCAAACCTGGGTCATTATTTAACACATTGCACAAAATTTATCTTAAGTGAATTAAGATTTTAAGTATTAGACCGGAGGGGCCTAAGCAATAGTATAATGGGTAGAGTGCTTGCCTTGTGTGCGGCTGACCTGATTCAATCCCTGGCACCCCTATGGTATCCTGAACCCTGCCAGGAGTGAACCCTGAGCCAGAAGTAAGCCCTGAGCACTGACTGGGGTAATCCCTCAGTCCAAAAGAAAATTCCATATGCTCCAGCAATATATAACTCCTTAGTATTTATCTAAATGGCACAAAATCCTTAAACTTGAAAGGATATTTGCATGCCTATATTCAAAGCAGCATTATTTACAATAGTCAGCAGAGATATTGTGCTAAACTTCTCTGCCATTAAAAAAAGATAAAATTATGTCCTTTGGGACATAGTGGTCAGTCAGAATTTGAGGTCTTTGTGCTAAGAGAAGCATGAAGTGACTGGCAACAGAAATACTAACTCTTAAAATTTGGCGATATGTTGCTGGTTTCTGAAAGAAAAAGAGGAGTAAGGGAGGCAGAGCAAAAGGGGTCATTTTGTGGTGTCACAGCATTGGAAATCTGGTGTTCAGATTGGAGAATTTACACATGCAGATATATGAGGCTAAATTCCTGAAATACCCAGATACCAGTGGTGAACTCATAGACAATAATGAAAAGATCTGATTATATGTAGAAAGACAGATTTAAAAAATAAAATGGATAACAAAGCATTTAATTAAAAACTATTAGAAAGAGTATGAGATATAAATTAGAAGAAATTTGTGAAGATTCTATTTAGAAAGTGAGCTAACTTCCAATTTCTATGAAGGCATAATTTACACGTATAGAAAGAGAATAAATAGAGGTCTCATATGGTACCATTCAGCTACAACAATTAGCACCCATGGGCAATCTTGGTTCATCTATAATTTTACACTGAAGTAAGCTATTTTTCAATGTTCCTCAAATGATGAATAATTATATGTCAGTTGAGTTTAATCCAAGGAAGTTATTCTTCCCAACAAACTCTCTTTAGCTTTGCTGTTAGGAGTTCAAGTGGGACATATATATATATATATATATATATATATTTATATAAAGCAAGCTTCTGCTCTTTGGAAAGGGTTTGGATCATACCCAGTGGTGCATAGGGATTATTCCTGGCTCTGTACTCAGGAGACCATATGGGGTGATAAGGATTGAAAGCAGGTTGCCACGTACAAAACAAACACTAGCTGCTGTACTGTTTCTCCGCTCCCTGCAGCTTATCTTTCCATGGGAAGCGGTGAATTTAAAAATGAAGGCAGTAAAGATATTTTCCCAAAATGATCTTTCAGGATTTGGTGTCTACAAAATGACAAAATTTAGAAAAATTAACATGCTCTTAACACAACTTAGTTGAGTTTTCCTTTTTCATCATGAAGGAAAGAAAGAAATGCTTGATTCTAATTATCCTTATACCCTTTATGAAACTGAGCTTTAAACTTTACTGGGCTGCCCTAATCTTGGCAATTTCAAGTGCTGGAAGAACCGAAGCACCATCTGTGCTGGGGAAGTGTGACTCATTCGTGTCCACTATTTTCAGTAGTATATTGCTAAATATAAACTTCTAATAATTTAATTATGAAGAGTCATAAATAATTACTGGGTGAGAGTCAATTATTGGTTGCTGACTTTCCCAACGGCTTATCTGTGAACAGAACAGGGCTGCTAATAAAGGCTTAATGGCAAACACATATGAAAAAATCTTCTAAGACAGTGATAGAAGAGCAAAAACGCAGTCATGTAGATAGTGTTTCTCAAATGCCATATAAGACCTGTCATTGGCTTGTATGAGATAGTAATTTGAATTATAAGGAAGCCATGCCTATATGAGGCTATCTAGGAGCTAAAACCATCTAAAGCAGAAGAAAACCTCTCCAACAAATGATTCTGGGAAAACTAGATTACCACACGGAAAACAAACAAGCAAACCTGGGTCATTATATAACACATTCACTTGATCCCTTGACATCCCAATTTGCTCGAGCGAGTGCCAGTAACGTTTCCATTTAACACATTACACAACATTTATCTTGAGTGAATTAAAGATTTTAAGGCCCCAGGGTATCCAGGGTCACAGGTGAAAACTGTATAAGAGGTCAGGAATGGGGGGGCACACGACGTGCCATGAAACTAGGGAGTCATTGGTAGGACAGGAGCGTCACAGAAGGAAACAGGGTAAGAAGGGGCCACAGCTTTGTGTTTTTTTGCTGCATCACTTAGGATATAAGTTAAGAAAGTTGCTTCAACTGTAAGTTTGAAATCCACATCTGCAAGATGGGGCTATCAGGCCGCTCATGAAGAGTACAGTAACACGGAACGTAAAGACAAAGTGTTTGCTTTCTTACACAAGTGAAGGGATGGGTGTTGGAATACCATATGACAGGAATCATGGACAACTTTGTCTAATTTAGTAAAAATAATCGGAAAAAACCCATACAACACAGGAATCTTAAAAAAAGGAAATAAAAGGATGTGCTTTCAAGCCGTGAAGTACCCAAGGTATTATAATGTAATGTTTACGAAGCTGAGTAAATGCAGAAAAAATGCAGTTAGGTCTAATCCAACAAGTAGTACCTCATTACAAGACAAATATAGCATAAATCAAGTCCCCAACTCCCAGTGTGGGAAGCTAGTTAAGAAGTGATGCAATTACAGAGGTGAGAGGTAGGAGCATCCTCTAAGAGTTTCATCATCTGAAGGAAGCGATTCCTTTTCTTTTCACATATTAGAAGAACTGTGGTTTCTTGTTCAGTTGAACTCACACCCTTTATTTTCCTTTATAAGAAAAACATTTTCCCATGCACAGTATAAAAAAAAAATTACGCTTACCAACTTCATCCTGAATCTCCTCGGCCACTGCAGGTGCGTTGTAGAGCAGAGAGAGAGACTGGTTCATGCGCTCAGTAAATCACACGGAGGTGGGTCATAACCTGCAAGGAAAAAATGACAGGTTCAGAGAAACATCTTTGGGAAGGGAACAGTTATTTCCCCTATCTACGTGCAGACAGATACAAAGCCATGCACTGAAGTGATGCACCGCCGCTGGAGCGTTGATGCTCAAAGGGCAACTTTCTTTTCCTTGTTCTAAATTTTGTTCTCTAACTCAGGAGCTATTTTATGCTTTTAACTACGGCCACAGAGATGGTGCTCAGCAGCAGCACATAGGCCTTTGCAGGCATGAGGCCCTGGGTTCAATTCCCAGCACCGCAAATGAACTTTCAATTTTAAGATCATAAGCAAAAAACATAAAGCAACTGAAAAGCTACTTTCTCCCCCAATTCTGATTTCTAGTGTTGTTTTCCACCCAACTTTTTTGATGTCCTATATAATTTTCTTTGCGACCTGCATAGATTCAGGGTCAGGAGTGATAGTATACTTAGTAGGGCACTTGTCTTGAAGCAGCTGACACAGTTTTAATCCCTGGCACCCCTTCTGGTCCCTAGAGCCTGCCAGGAGTGATCCCTGAGCACTGAACCAGGAGTATGTCCTGAGCACTTCCGGGTGGGTGTGGTTCCAAACAAAACAACAACAAAACAAGAACATATTTCAATTGGACTGGAATCACAACATACATGTGCTACATATATATTTAAATTTACAAATATATGAATCCATATATATGAATTTAATATCATCTAGTAGATATGCACACAAATTTTATTAAAAGCAATGTAAAATTTCAGATTTCCAGAGGTGGATGCCAGATTTCAGCTCTTGGATATGCAGGAATATAAAATGTATCCGATAGGGTTTCATTGAGAGCCACATTACCTCCAGATCCTACCAAAATAAGGACTTTGTGATTTTCTACAACAATTTAGCTAGACTACTATTAGAAACTTAGGTGTATACCACATGTTTTCTTCATTTCAATCATCAAAGATTTAAGAGGTTTTGCGGTAGCAGTCTGTTGGGTGACATGCCCTACTGTAAGTTCCAGCTACACTTAGCTTGCAGCCCCTCCCAGCCCTGCTAGGAGGCTTTGAATCAGCTCTGGCATTTGTGAAGCCAAAAGGCCCACCGGAAGATCTACATTTCTAAAGGGTCAATTGTCTGGCTTCATCTCTAGAGAGGCCAGCCCAAGATGGGCTGGCCTGGGAAGTTCTGGCAGGTTTCTATCTATAAAATAAGGAGGGAGAAAGGGGAAAAGCCTTTTTGCTATTTGGCTTTCCTTGGCTTTCTGCCTCCTCCTCCATCCTCTCGATGCTCTTCCCTGTTGGGCTTTACCACGTGGTGGCAGCCATCTTGGCCTACACGTGGCTGGGGCCCAGTCGGGAACCTAAAGTCCAGGGATTTTCCTGTTCTTGGATTGTATATCAGAACCTGTGATAGTAAAGCCTTTTAAAACTGTGCTGGATTCCTGAGCTTTCCTCCATTCGCCACGGGCTTCAAAGGTAGGGAGGCAACTTACCGTGGTATTTTTTGGGGAACCCAGAGGCTCCCGACAGCAGTAGGCACTTAATTCCGTAGTATTGTCAAAACCCCGAAATGTGAAAGCTGGTCTGCTCACCAACAAGCCTTCAGAGTTTACTGGCTATTAAAGAGCTTTCTCATGTGGAGGTACAACACTCAGCGTTGCAGGGAACAGTGTTCTTAAAGGGCAGCAAATCTGGAGGCCCAAACTGCAGACAATCATCTCGGTCCCCCTGCCCTCACCTGGGAGGCGAATCTGAGCGGCTTTCTTTGGATCCACCATGCGCACGTGCTCGAAATGCTTCAGGGTGTGCTGTCTGTCCTTCTGCTCAGCACGGACATATTTCTTCAGCATGTTGAACACATGACGAGGCTGCGGAAGGAAAGGAAAATTCAGCTTTATGTAATGTATTATTCCTTCTGTTAACTCTAGTCAGAAGACCCCCGACTCCACGAGGGCCTCCATTTTCCACATCCGACTTCTCCCTCATCAGAACTCCACCCTGCAGAACGGCCTATCACAGCCCGGCTCCCGCGGCCGTGCGTGGCCATGCGGTTAATCAATAAATGCTGGATTTTGAGATGACTACAAGAGTATGCTACCTGCATAGCAGAGCCTGGCAAGCTACCGTGTCGTATTTGATATGCCAGATACCAGTAACAATTATAGACCTCATTCCCACGACCTGATGAAATGGTTTGAGGCTCTTTATGTTCCTGGAGCAAGCAGATGCCCTTGGGCTCTACTAGCATGAGACAGGACATATGGAGATGTTACTGGTGCCCGCTCGAGCAAATCGATGATGAACGGGAGACAGTGATACAGTGAACTCTAGTCATAGGTTCCATTTTCCAAAAAATGAGAGGAAAAGCAATGCCAATCAACCTTTGCATTCTCCCTCTGCAATATTTCCTTTCTTCATGGACAGTTACTTGGATGATGGGCCGCCACCTTTCATTTCTATAAGAGCACTGAGCAGCTTCCAAATATTATGGCGATTATCCTCTTAGGTAGTGCTGGGGATTAAACTCAGGGCCTCACTCATGCTAGCATGTACTCAGCCACCTGAAATAATCTTTCTGGCCCAAACATATTCTTTATAAATAGCAGCACTTGGCTATAAGCGAGAACTGAGTTTGGATCTGTGATGTAAGGTAGACAATTTTCTTCTCCCACCCAAATATAAAGAAATATATAAGACTATTATTTTTATGCACACATTATTTTGTGTCATGTGTGTATATGTGTGTGTGTGTGGGTGTGTGTGCGCATTTGCATTTGGTTTCAGGGCTTGACGCGACATTCAAGGCAAGTGTTCTGTAATTGAGTTACATGCCCATTCTCACCCAGTCTTAATAAAAATTATAGCTGTATAGTTTTACAAATAATCTCCATCATTAGTAGCAAACAATAATAATAATAACGATAATAATAATGATTATGAGAAAAAAAATAGGCAGACAACCACTACCAATTTGTGGAACATGGAACAACTTGTAAGATCTAAGAGACATTATATTTTCTAGGAGAAAGGGCAACACTAAACTAAGCTCTTTTCCTTTGAAATTTAATTAAAATTCCTTCTAGGTTACCAGATTCTAATTTCTCTCAGCAACAATTAAATTCTTAAGTGCGACTATTTTTTCTCTAATTGGTACCACTTGATTTTTTCTTCCCATCTTCCTTGAAAACACTTATCTAATAAAACAGGCTCAAAGCTTCTGACTTTTGTAATCCCATCACCACATGTGCACTGTGTGGGGCCGGAGCGATAGCCCAGCAGGTAGGGGCGTTTGCCTTGCATCGCGCCGGCCCATGGCGCCCCGGGCTCGATCCCCGGCATCCCATATGGTCCCCTGAGCACCTCCAGGAGTAATTCCTGAGTGCAGAGCCAGGAGAAACCCCTGAGCATTGATTGCCGGGTGTGACCCAAAAAGCAAAAAAGAGAAAAAGCACTGTGAATTACTGTCATTCATAATAGGTTTTTGATATACAATGTTCCATAATCAATCCCACCACAGGAAGTGCCAACTCCCTTCCACCAGTATTCCACATTCCCTCTCCTACCTGCATTCCCCAACCTCAACCTGCTATCTTAACAGGCATCTTTTAAACTTGGCTACTAAAGTATGGGTGTAAAGTATTCAGTGTTATTGGCTCTGAAGCTTGGATATTTAAGATTTCTTCATAAGCAAACTTGATCACTTGAATCCCGTTATTCATCGATTTGCTCGAGCGGGTGCCAGTAACATTTCCATTGGACTCTATCACGTGCCAATGTAGCCCAATGGCATCTGGTTGATTCAGGAATATGAAGAGCCTCAAACCATTCCTTCAGGGTCTTGACAAGGAAGTCTGACCATCTTGTAGGTGGGCGGCCATGTGATTTTTTTTGACATCCTGTGGGATCCAGTTGGTAACAGCTCTAGTCCAGCCGGTTGTCTCCAAATCGCATTACATGTGCAGCCCATCTGATTTTCGATGCCTTGGCAAAGCGAGACAGCGTCCCTGATTCTGGAATAGCGACCGGAGGTCAGAACTCTGGATTCCTTCTCTCACTTGAGTGAGGCGTGATATTCCAAGCATAGCTCGTTCGATGCCTCTCTGGGAGACCCGAATAGCATTCTCATCCTGCTTTCGTAGGGCCCAGGTCTCTGAGGCGTATGTTAATGCATAGAGAACGGTGGAGTCAAAGAGATGTGCCCGGAGCCAGAGGTTCTTTGTCCTTTTAGCTATTTCTTCGATGCCTTTTGAAGGCATTCCATGCCGCTCTCTTCCTCCTGCGCAGCTCAGGTTTTAGGTCGTTCATCATGTTGACTTCTCGACCTAGGTACATATAACTGCTGCATTCAGAGATGTTTGTTCCATTGAGAGTGAATGGGGCCTCTGGAACTAGTTCATTTTTCATAAACATGGTTTTCTTTAGATTCAGCTGTAGACCAATCTTTCCAGATTCTCGGTTGGAAGTCAGCCAGCATTTGTGCAGCTTGGCTAATGTTTGTTGTTATTAGAACGATGTAATCAGCGAAGCGGAGGTGGTGTAGTTGCTGACCATCTATCTTCACTCCCATTCCATCCCATTCTAATCGTCGCATGATGTTCTCGAGGGTGGCGCTGAAGAGTTTTGGTGAAATGGTATCACCCTGTTGAACCCCTCTTTTGACATCAATGATCACTTCTTTGTAGAAATGGTGAGATCCTGGTGGCGAATCCGTAACACAGCTCACGAAGGATCTTGATGGTTTGAACACCCTGTTTGTCTAGGGCTTCGATGACTGCTTCAGTCTCCACAGAATCAAAGGCTTTCTGTAAATCAATGAACGTGAGACAGAGCGGCATCTTGTACTCCCTACAAACCTCAATGAGCTTGGTTACTGTGTGGATATGGTCGATTGTGCTGAATCCTTTCCGGAAGCCAGCTTGCTCGCATGGTTGTCCTTCATCTAGTGTTCTGCCAATCCTGTTCAGGATGACTTGTGTAAACAGCTTGTAGATGACGGACAACAGGCAGATGGGGTGATAGTTGTCGATGTTGTGAATGTCTCCCTTCTTGAACAGTAGAACTGTCCTGCTGGTTTTCCATTGTAAGGGCACCTTGCATTCGGACAGGTAGCATGTGAAGAGCCAAGCTAGTGTATTGAGTACTGAAGGCAGATTCTTCAGGTGTTCGGGTCTGACTTTGTCTGGGCCTGGTGCTGTTCCTTTCTTTACTGACGAAATGGCATGTCGGATATCAGAAGGGAGAACATTGGGAATGACATATCCATCCTGTGGAATTTGGTATGTGGGCAGGTGGATGTGGCTATCAAAAGAGATCTGAGTAGAAGGCATGGATAATCTTCTCCATTGCCTTTCTGGAAGATGTGATAGATCCATCAGGGCGTCGGAGGGCAGTCATCTTGGTCTTATAGTTGGCGGAGGACAGGCGGGCAGTGCGAATGCTTTTCCTGGCTTCTGTTGCATCTTCCAGTATTTCTGCTCTTCTGTCTTTGAGGTCTTCTTTTATCGCTTCTCTGCACCGTTTAGCAAGCTTGGATGTTAGCATTTGGTCTCCTGAGAACATGGGAAGATACCATCATTGACGACATCGATGAAGAATACAACGACGTTTTCGCGAAGAATGCCGAGAGAGAGAGAGAAAGACACAAAAGGACGCCTGTCTTCAGTCTCTAGAGCTCATTTGCCAATGTGGCAAGGCATGAGCCTTCATAAAGAAACAGCAACAATAAATAGCTTTTGGAGTCAAGAATAATATTTTGGCCATTAAGGCAAAGCTAGTCATTACTAACTTGTAAATGATGGGCATGCTGAAAATTGCTTAATTTATTAGAACAGATACTGTGTGTGTGTGTGTGTGTGTGTGTGTGTGTGTGTGTGTGTGTGTCCCCACATGAACATGTAGGCCAGTGCGTGGAATTTTAATATTTGATGGCATGTATTTTCCCTTTTCCTGGGGATCGAACCCAGGCCGGCATAGGCCGGCCACGTGCAAGGCAAACGCCCTACCCACTGGATTATCGCTCCGGCCCCTGCTGCAGTCTTTTTTTAATCCGGCCCAGGTATGCTGATCCAGAAACAGACATGGGGCAGAGCTGCTACTGGCACTCACTGTGCCCAGCCGCTCATGAGGTGCCCGGGAGGGATGGCAGATTCTAGCTCTGGCCCGCCACCCCAGCAGAGCCTCACAACAAGCCAGACGACCCCCCCCCACTCCATGAGAACCTCCATTTTCCACATCCAGACCTCCCCCTTGTCAGAACTCCATCCTGCAGACCAGCCTATCACAGCCCGGCTCGCTAAGGCCCTACGGCCATGCGGTTCATCAATAAATGCTGGATTTTGAGATGACTACAAGAGTATGCTAACCGAACGGCAGAGCCTGGCAAGCTACCCGTGTAGTATTTGATATGCCAGATACCAGTAACAATTATAGACCTCATTCCCATGACCTGATGGAATGGGTTGAGGCTCTTTATGTTCCTGGAGCAAGCAGGTGCTATTGGGCTCTACTTGCATAGACAGGTCATATGGAGATGTTACTGGTGCCCGCTCGAACAAATCGATGATGAACGGGAAGACAGTGAAGAGAGTGATGTATTTTCTCTTTATATTGCTTGGTTAGCAATAGAGCCAACTCCCTTACATTTCAGATAGAAATAGTGCATTTCTCTAGAATCCCCAAGAAATGCCATGTACATTCCCATTACTACACATCACACATCTATTAGAGTACTTAGGCTTTTTTAGAAACTAATTAATTAACTCATTAATTAATTTTGCTTTTCGGGGTCACACTTGGGGATGCTCAGGGGGTTACTCTTTGCTCTGCACTTAGGAATTACTTCTGTTGGTGCTTGGGGAACCATATGGAATGGCTGGGGATCAACTCTGGGTCATCTGCCTGCAAGGCAAATACTCTCCCTTCTGACCCTGTACTTATATCTTTGATTCCCTCTTCAGCTGTGAGATCTCTAAGTGCTGCACTGGGCCCTCCTAGCCTTTCAGCAGGAAATCACACCATACACACTGCCTTGCCCAGAAGGTGCTTTGTACATGTTTGCTTTAAGCCTGCCCTAGGCAACATTTCTGCCATTTGTGGAAAAAATAATAAATACATCTAAAAAACCTAAGCGCTGCTGGCTCATTTATTTCTTTTATCTTAGAAGAAATGTACTTCTCCATGGTCACTCCAAAGGCAGATCTCACAGCCTGACACATAGCTTTTCACAGTACATCATTAAAATTTTCATTTACACTGTGAAATCTGGTTGGATCTACAAATGAGATAATGGCCTTTTAAATCTTAAAAAGAAGAAAACAGTAAAATAAGCAACAGCTGATAAGCTAGAAAAAAGATGACATAGGTTTATACATCCTAACCTAAAAAGGGAACTTATTAAAAATGTTTGGTGTTCGAATAGATTTACCATTGGTTTGTAATACCAGAGAATTTAAGAGCTATAGCTCTGCTGGTCTTCTGGGTCTTCTGTGTATGTGTGTGTGTGTGTGTGTGTGTGTGAAACTAACCACATTCACCACCAAATCTCTACTGTCATCTCTATCACAAAGACTTGTATAAACCCCTTCCTGCTTTTCCTTCCTGTAACCACCAACTATTTTCACCACTAAGTATTAGTTTTTGGTCTAGAAGGTAATTTTTAAAAAGGTCAGAAATGAAAGGTCAACCATTGTTGAGTGTGATGAATATTTTATATTCAGGATTGTACAGTGAGGATATTATGTATTTTTTGATGTTTCTTTGTTATTCAACACCAAGGCCTAAAATACTTCCTCTAGTTCGACAGCAATTATTCTTCCAGAGTTGGAGACAGAAAAGAATGCAATGAATTGCATTTCTCTTCAATGCTTCTGCTTCATTTTTGTGCAGGTGACTGAATGTGCTTCTTAGTGGGCTCTTCTGTTTGGTTTCTTCTGGAGAGGCCTCCACGGTTTTGAACAAACTAGATGTTTTCTTTAAAGAAATCATATTTCAGTTAAACCTAAGGATTGCTGGTTGTGGTAAATTTTCTTCTTTTCATTTTTGCCAATTTCTTACCTTTCCATTTTCATTTTGCCAGTTTGTATTCTTCAATAACGCATTTTGTTCTGAAAACAATTGTAACTACCACACATGTCCACTAGAACGCACAGGAGCCAAAATGACTATTACGTTACTGTACTGATCTAAATCTTTTTCAAAAATTTACTTTTTGACCCCATCAATGTTCAGGGGTGACTGTTACTGCTCGGGGGACCAACCACTGCAGGAATTGAATCTGAGCACCCGCACAGTAACCATCTGCTCAGCATATAGGGCTGTGGCTCCGTTTCAGTTCAACGTTGGGTGAGAGCAGGGAAGGTTATGTCAACTCACTGACATCCGGGTCTCCCTTTCTTTCCTGGCCACCATAAAGGCCCCACATTGCCACTTATTATTAGTGTAAAACTCAGTCTTACCCAAAAGGAGAGTCTCAGAATGAGAATCCTCTAATTCTCAATTTTCTCCTGTGCACACTGCATATGGTTATCTTTCATACAGAACAGAAGATGAAAAATGCTGGTGCCATTAACCAAGTCTATGTCCACATCACAGCAGGCACTCAGAGGAACTTCCTCTGCTGGCCTCCAACTCCCAGGTCCCTCCCTCCCTCCCTCCCTCCCTTCCTTCCTTCTTTCCTTCCTTCCTTCCTCCCTCTAGAAATCCACTCTTACCTTCTAGTAAGATGGATAATTAGATGGTGACTATCTCCCATGCTTCTAACTGCTCATCTCACTGAATAAGCTACATTTGAAATATGCTTCAGAAATATATTCTTAACTTCCACCATCCCCACCCTATGAATAAGGAAACACACAGGCTCTCATGATCCCCAGATCTCAGCAGGGCTTTCATTCTCTACCAGAGAACAAAGTTCCCCCAAGGACAAAGGGCTCTAAGAACCCACTGTGGGCTCTGACCTCATCATGGCTTATGTGCGCTCAGATACACAACAACATCTATAGAAATATAAACTTCTCCTCTTTACTATCCATGCCTCAGGACATAAGATAATTCACGGAGACATTATCCTGTCCTCCAATAAATGAATTATAGGGCTCTGCTTGGCTGATTTACTCATGTAAACACATTTCTTAGAACCATGCTTAGAAATGAAAAAAAAATTAGATTAGCTTTCATGTTGGGGTGGGCAGACAGACCATACCAGATAAAATGCAGTTATGTCTGTACATCAGTACAAATGCAAGTTTTAGGTAAGAAAGAAAATAACAGTTCCCTGTATTTAAAAATTTTTTTTCACTTGCACTGAATGAAAAATAAAAGAACCTTGGCTTTAGATATAGGATTCACATATTTTATTCAAATAATCAAGTAAATGTCTTGACAATTTTTAGGTAGAATGCCGAATTCCCAAGACTTAAAATTAGTTATTTCTAGGGCTGTATAATGTATTATCGATTAACAGAGAACCTTAATTGTTTTGGGAGTTTTTATTATGTTTGAATAAAGATGAATTGCTTAAACTATTAATTGAAACACTGAAATATTCATATAGAAGTGATGGGAAAATTAGTATCTCTATAGAAATACAGCCTCTTAAATTAGATTCTGTTACTATCATCACAATACTTATAATTTAAGACAAGACTATACATATGACTAAAAACGAGCATGAAATTTCAGAAACTTGCATAAGGATATTGACAGTAGAGTTTAAGAAACATTTCAACATCTAAGTTTGGAATTTTAAATATTCTCAAGTTTTGAAGCTTCTGTAATAGCTAATAACATTCTTTCTGCCACATTTCTCTTAATTTACCATTTAGATGTTTTATGCATTAATACTGCAATCTCGTTATATTGGCACTGGATGGCTAATCTTATTATTAAAATTTACAGCAAGAAGAGACATAATGAAAGGAAGAGCTCTGCTCCAGGCGAACTAATTATAGCCGATCCCTTTTTATTGTCATTATTGTTTTTGACAGTGTTCGGCCCATAATTACAAAGTATCTGTTTACATCAAATGTGGCACTTTCCAATTTTGACTACATTCACAACTATGCCATGAAAAATTAATTTCAAGAAGAAGTTTCCTAATGGATTAAAAGAGAGGGCTTCTCTAACTAAACTTAACCTCAAAAGAGAAGATCTACATTTTGGAACACTGACCACTGTTCAGGAGTATAATACACTTTCAGCTCCTGGTATAGATCCTGGCACATCTTGGTGGCTAATAAATTTTTCAATTAATTAATGAGTAACATGGAATTGACTTTTTTTTGGCTTTTTGGGTCACACCCGGCAATGCTCAGGGGTTACTCCTGGCTCTGCACTCAGGATTTACTCCTGGTGGTGCTCGGGGGACCACATGGGATGCCGGGGATTGAACATGGGTCAGCAGTGTGCAAGGCAAATGCCTTACCTGCTGTACTATCGCTATGGTCCCTGAATTACTGGCATTTTACAAGCGGTTATTTTTTTCCTTTCTTCATTTTGGTTCTTAAGGCCACACTCAGCCACGCTCAGGGCTTACTATTGGCTCAGTGCTCAGGGATCACTCCTGGCTGGGTTCAGGGTCTCTATGGGACACCAGGGACTGAAGGCCGATCAGCTGTCTGCAAGGCAAGTGCCGTACCCACTGTACTATTTGTACTATTTCTTCAGCCCCTTTAAAAGCAGTTTAAATATCAAAATAGCCTTCTGGTAGCAGAGTTAAAAATAAGCATTTCTTTACTAAAAAGTGATATAAATTTCCATTTATTCTTGACCTATCTATCCATCTACTGTGCTGTTTTTAATGGAGAGCACATCTCAAGACACATCGTGAGCTTTACAGCATTTTTAAACCAGAGTCAGCAAAAAACGTCGTTGAATTAATTTCAAAAGATATTATGGCTTCTTTTTTTTCTTTTTTATCCGCCTCCCTGTGGCTTATTTTCTTATGGCATGGGGTTTTGATGGCAGGTAGAAGTAGGTGATTTTAAAGAAAATTTCATGACCTTACCTAAAAAGTGGTATATTTTAAAAATTTCTCAGTTTCCAGAGGTGTTGCCCTTTTCACTTGGGTCTCTTATACAATTTCATAAAGTTAGGATCCCTGGTCTTAGGATCAACTTTGCACAATTGACTGACAAAAGACCACTCAAGTCAGAATGCGTTGCTTTACTCTCGCTCTCCCCAGGAAGCATAGGGAAGGCATGGCCACTCAGCCCAACTGTCCTACTCCGTTACTGTGTGCTTGATCCAGAAAGCTAGCATCTTTTTTATAATAGACATCTGTGCTTAGACCATTTCCTGAACGGAGGGAATTATCTGTCAAGAGCCTTTAAAAGCTCTGGACATAATTCCGCCCAAGAGGAGACAACAAATGAGTCACTTTATGGAGAGCACCCTCCCCTTTCCAGGTGACAAGAGACTTATTCAGAAACACCTTTCCTTGAGCAGTAAATTACGGCCTGGTGGCTTTCAACCCCATGACTGGGGAAGTTAATCATCTATCAAGAAAGAGCAACTCTCTTCTGTTTTCACAAATAGGTTCAAGGCCATTATTTTCACAGTTGTACACCTTGGGTTTCAAAAATCTTCAGCACATAAATGTAAAAAGAGCAAAACTTCCATGCACATGGATTAAAAAACACACTTGAGACACACCTCTTTTGGCTCTCCCTCCCTCCCTCCCCCCCCCCCCCTCCCCCTCCCTCCTTCCTCCTCCCTCCCTTTCCCCTCCCTCCTCCCCCCCCCCCAGTCACACATAGTGGTGCGCAGTCTTACTCCTGGCTCTACACTCAGAGAAAAGTCCTGGAGGTGCCTGGGGCCCTACAGAATTTGGGGGGATCAAATTCTGGTAGGCAACTAGCAAGGAAAGCCCTAAGTCACAATTTAAGCTTCAGGTAATTTTTCTGTTACCATTTTCTTTCTTTTTTGAAATTATAGATGACAAAAATATAAACAATGTCAAATCTGAAAGAGAACAATAAACCCAATTTGCTGGTGGGAGAAAGAATCCTGTTAATTAAGTCACTTGTTTTAAGTTCTACTCAGAGACTCTTCTGGGAATGAAAGACATGTTTTATATTCTATTTTAACATGTGCAAAATTAGGGCCACACAGAAATTTGGGACCACTGTCAAACATGGTAGATCTCATCATTTATATCCCAGGACATTTTGTTAGTAATCACAGGTAATTATTCTGGTTACTATGTATGTATGCATGGATGTATATATGTATGTGTTTATGTATCTATCGACATATCATGCTCTATATATATGATCTCTTTCTTCAAATTCCCAATCTAGAGCTCCTAAAACTCCTGTAATTCCTGGAATGAGGCAGGTGAGAGGAGAATCTTTTTTTTGGGTCTTAGTTGTTGCATTCAGATCTCAGAGCTTCTAGACTCCCAGAGGTAAGTGGTGCCTGCCTTATGTTGATGTGGTGGGTGGGGCAGGAAGGGATGCCTGTGGGTGGATGAATCAAAGGAGGGCTGTACCATTAGCACAGTCATCAGACTCCCAGAAAGAGGGAGGGACTGGTGATTGAGCCCAGCTTTCATCAGTGGCGAAGGATTTAATCAATCACTAGACAATGGGACCTCTATTAATTTTAAAGCTTCCCAATAGGCGCTCACACACCTATTGGTGTGCCAGAAGGGTGTAACACAAAGAGAGTCAGCAAAAGCCAGATCCTGCCCTCTATGTTTGCCCTATGCCTCTTTCTATTGGTGTTGTAGTTGATCCTTTAGAATAATAAAGCACTAATATAAATACTGATGCGGTGTCTGTGTTCTATTAAATTATCAAACCCTAGGAGTGGGCATTATGGGAACTTGCCATTTTATTCAACTTTAGGTTTTTGCTATCTTTAGGTGATACAGTAGTGGTCAGGGCTCACTTCTGGGAGTGCCCTGGGAACCAAATGCAGTACTAGGGATTGAACCGAATCAGCCACATGCAAGGCAAGTACCTTGCGTGCATACTGTATCTCTGGCCCCTTAAACTCCCCATTTTATTATAGCTGGTAGGTCAGAACTATAGAGTCCTATAGACAATCTGAGCCTTGTAGTAGGGGGTGATTCCTGGTGGGGTTGAGTCCTTCACTTGTGGAGTTATGGTAACTCTGGTTATTTGATGTGAGTGAAAAACCCACACATTTGTTGGAATATTAAAATAGGTTTACTAGTAGCCTCACAGCTATAAATGAAGAAAGACAGCATAAGAATGGAAATTCAAGACTGAACTACAGCACTTGATTTATGCCATTTCATAGAGTCAGTCTACACTGCACATGAGTCTGCTGATTTGAGAGCAAAGCAAGGCCAGAAACAACTTGGACTCCGGTCTTCTGTTCTCACTCAGTCAAGCACTGAAGCATCCTGAAATCTTAACTATGAACAGGGTTGTTAGTGCATCCTGACAGCCAAGCCCACAGACTTGAGGAATAAATCATAAAGGATGTTAAAAGCACTACAGACCCTTGGAAGGCTTGGTCAAATTATTGGAGCCTCCTACAAATGTCAGCTGAGATATTCTTGACTTCTTAGAAGATTGCTACAGTGTCAGGTTTAGTTTTGCATGCTCAGACTGGCACTTCTGCTTCACAATCCTCCAACTGGTTATTATGACCAAATGTTACTTATATGCATATTTACGTTTCTATTTTGCACTCTTCATTGTTTGCCTAGTTACAATATCTTGCCCGAGAAAAACATCAATATAAGGAAATACAAGATAAATGCTTATAAACATACAAACATAGAGAATCTTTAACGTGGTCCATAGATGAGCTTCACAAAATGACTAAAAGAGACCCTGAGTGATTTTTTATGTGCACATATTTCTAGGGACACCCTTCACTGCTGTCTGTTCTGGAGGGCAGATACCCCAAACCCCAAACAGTTAAGTAAACTCAGGGATCTAGAGTAACCAAATCATTATGAAAATGGCCTAAATGCACCCAAAATGAAATATTCACGCTTGAATAATGAATCTGTAAAATCAAAGGAATGGGAGTGAAGATAGATGGTCGGCAACTACACCACCTCCACTTCACTGATGACACTGTTCTAATAACACCAAACATTAGCCAAAGAGGCACAAATGCTGGCTGACTTTGACCGAGAACGTGGAAAGATAGGTCTACAGCTGAATCTCAACAAAACAATATTCATTCTCAACAGGACAAACAGCTCTGAATGCAGCAGTTATGTGTACCTAGGTCGAGAAGTCAACATGATGAATGACCTAGCACCTGTGCTGCACAGGAGGAAGAGAGCGGTGTGGAACTTCTTCAAGAGCGTGGAAGAAACAATGAAAAAGAACAAAGAACCCCGGCCCGGGCACATCTCTTCGACTCCCCATTCCCCTGCATTAACATACGCCTCAGAGACCTGGGCCCTACGAGAAGCAGAATGAGAATGCTATTCGGGTTTCCCAGAGAGGAATCAAAAGAGCTATGCTCTATCACGCCTCACTCAAGTGAGAGAAGGAATCAGGAGTTCCAACCTCCATCGATGATCCAGAGTCAGGGATGCTGTCTCTTTTGCCAAGGCATCAAAAATCAGATGGGCTAGACATGTAATTCGACTTGAAGACGACCGGTGGACTAGAGCCATTAAGGGATGTCAAAAGATCACGTGGTCGCCCACCTACAAGATTGTCAGACTTCTTTGTCAATATCCTGAATGAACGTTTTGAGGCTCTTCATATTCCTGGAGCAAGCAGATGCTATTGGGCTACACTGGCACATGACAGAGACAAATGGAAACGTTACTGGTGCCTGCTCGAGCAAATCGATGAACAACGGGATGTCAAGTGATCAAGTGATCAATCTCAAAGAAAAAATAAAGTATGTACATTTCACCTGTGGCAGATTAAAGTGTGACAGTCTGGTGCTTGGTTGTCTGGACAGCGTTAGATGAGGAGTTGTTTTGGCCTTGAAGGTAACGACTAAGTGGGATTTCACTGTGAAGGGAAATCTGGTCTCAGAGGCACGGAGCAGGTTTTCAAACCAATGACTTCCTGATAAATGTTTTGATTGTCTTCTGAACTCAATATAATTTACACCAGAGCATCTCTGGTTACTCATTTCCAGTTGGTCTTTAAGATCTATTTGTGGCTCTAGGTAAAGACTCAGTGCAAGGTGAGGAAGGTGATGCAAACCCTCAGTGTCATTCAGTACATTTGAATTCTCCTGTCCTCCCCATCCCTCATGTGTTAATAAGCCTGTCCTTAAAAACTCTTTTTGTTAAGGAGTCCTCATGCTCACCAATTTATAGAAATCTCAACTAAAAGTGTCTGAATTATATATAATGTGTAAGATAATTACTTACATATCTCAAAAAAGATTTCAAACCAGCAGTCTTCAAATGTTTAAGTATGTTTTTTGGCCTTGTTTTTGATTTTGTCTTTGGGCCACCCTCTACTGTGCTTGGGGCTTACTCCTGGCAGGGCTTAGTTGACCACATGGTGTGGGAAACTGAACCTAGTCAGTCCAAAGCAAATGCTTACACAATGTCCTCTCTTTCTGGCCCTGCAAAGTTATAAGCATGTTTTGATTAGCATTAAAAATGTAAACTATAATTATTTATTGTATGTCTTGGTTTTGTGGCAAAAACCTGACAGTGCTCAGGGCTTATTTGTGGTTCTGTGCTCAGGGTTTACTCCTGACAGGCACAGGCGACCAAATGAGGTGCTGGGGATCAAACCTGGGTTGGCCACATGCAACCAAATGCCCTACCCACTGTACTATCTCTCTGGCCCCCGATCATAATTTGATGTAAGACTTCCCAAGATATATCACTACTCATCTCTATCAGTGCCTTCACACAGAACTCTGCAAATAATATTTAATACACCTACCATCCATTATGCAGGGTACAGTCACACGGATCATCCTTGGAGATGTACACTAGCTTTCTGTACTCATTATTTCCTTCATGACTGAAAGCAATTGATTAAAAATGAAAGGGTGCAGATTGTGGAACATGGTGCAGATCTGCTGATTATATTCTAGCTGCTGAATCTGATCCCCACCATCACATAGCCCCTCAGCACAGCGAGGTACAGCCCTGGTAACCCCTCCTGTGTGGCCACCAGAATGTCAAGTCGGTAAAGACAAGAAGGGTGAACATTTCTAGGAATGACCCTGCTCCCCAGAACTATCTCTATTTAAAAGAAACTAAACAAGTCTAGCAACTCACTTTTTGCTTCTTTGTTTTGGGGTCACACTGGAGATGATCGGGGTTAGTCCTGACTCTGCACACAGGAATTACTCCTGGCGGTGCTTGGGGACTATATGGGATGCTGGGGGTTGAATCTGGGTGAGGCACGCTGTAAGCAAGCACCCTATTTGCTGTACTAATGTTTTAGCATTTAGCAAATATTTTTTATTTTTGTTACAAAGCATAGTTCCAGCAACATTCATATGGGGTTTAAAATGGATTGACTGAAAGCTTTCTCATGTTATTATTAGCCTGTGTGCCACTAAACAAACATGAATAATTTCTAACTTTTCTTTTTTAACACTTGCTGTGCTGCTGTTAGAATTGATCAAAATTACTAAGCAAAATCTCAACTTTACAGAACCATGTCACTGAGTTAAAAGTATCAAAAAGACTATGACACTTTTTTTGAATCACAAGAAATTTTAACAGTTGAATTCTTCAAGAATCAATAAAACTCCAAACAATACTGCTGGCACACAGACATAAAAATTTTTTGCTCATTCTCACATAGAAAATGCTTAACAATCAGGCTGGAGACAGACAGCAGGTATGGCACTTGATCTGCACACGGTCAACTGGGGTTTGAGTCTAGCACCTCATATGGTTCCCGAGTCCCACCAAGAGTGATCACTGAGTTCATAGCCAGGAGTAAGCCCTGAGCATGCCAGGCATGGCCCTAAAACAAAAATAAAATGTTTAGATTCAAAAAAATCATACAATTACAAAGACAGGTTTGGTTATTTGTCTTTAAACATGTTCAATTATGGGGCTGGGCGATAGTCTAGTGGATAGAGCATTTGTCTTGCATGTGGCCGGGGTTTGATCCCCAGCATTCCATATGGTCCGCGAGCACGGCCAGGAGTGATTCCTGAGTGCAGAGCCAGGAGAAACCCCTGAGCATTGCCGGGTGTGACCCAAAAAGGCAAAATAAATAAATAAATGGATAAATAAATAAAAGTATTACAACTTATTATATAAAAAAAACATGTTCAATTATTACTGATTAGGAGCTCTTAAATTTTCCAGTGAAAGTCTCCAAATGCCTGTTAAGTACTCAATTCAAGTCTAACTTTTCTCCCTATATGAAGAAGGCACCACAGCAGCTATTAGGTGAAATGTTTATATTTCATTAGGCCACAAAGGCTTGAATACGAGATGTGATAAAGCAAGAAGCCAGAAACACAGGCATGTAGAAAGCTGGTTCGATCACTCCAATAGTATGATGCAGTTTTGGAGCCAAATCCAACTTTTCTGGAAAAAGGCAAGTATAATGATATTTCCAGGAAAACATTTTGGAAAGTAAAGTAAAATATAATTGAGAGGACTGGTCCTAGAAGAATAAGCATCTTAGCTATTAGAATATTTGAAGAGTTCTCTCTTTCTCTCTGTTTCTCTTTCTCTCTCTCTCTCTCTCTCTCTCTCTCTCTCTCTGTCTTTCTCTGACCTAAGAGCACTTAGTATGTCAGTGAATAGTCATGTAATTAATTAAAAAAATATGGAGAGTAAAACAAAGTGAAATTTACAAAGGAAAATCATAGGAAGAGCAAGGAATTTTAGCTACACGAAAACATCATCTTTTAAAAGTTTCAAGTTTTAAAGACACAACTTAAAAAATGCATTAAACCTGAGCTTCAGAGGGAGTAAATGAAAATAAGCTCTTTTGGCTTAGAATCTCAAGTTGTGGGGTCTGATATTCTGTATAGTACAATTTGGTGAAGGTTAATGGAGAACCACTCTAACGATTTTAGTCAAGGAATCTATGGAAGAGCTACTTCTGCTAATGCATTTACTTAAGTACAACCGAGCATTTAACATTTCACACCTCCTAGATACTGTGTTAAATATGAGGGACAGGTCATTAAATATTTATTTTAACTGCCAAGCTAAGTGCCATATTAGGTCAACAGAGAAATTAACATAAAACAGTCAGAGAAATGAGCTTAACAGAAACTGTCGGTCTCAGACTACCCAATCTCATTTTTACTATACAAGAACATATTTACATATTTACATTCATGAGCTAAGACTTGAACAGGAATCCTTGGATAAGTGACTTAATATTTCTGACAGCAAAATAATTCTTCCTAATCTAGCAGTTAAGTTTGTTTTTTCTCTTTCCTGAGGACACACCTGGTGTTGCTCAGGACTTAGTCCTGACTCTACACCTAGGGCTTTCTCTGAGCAAGTTCAGAGGACCATACGGGGTACTGGGGATTGAACCCAGGCCAGCCACTTGCAAGGCCAGCACACCATTTGCTGTACTATCATTGTGGCCCCCTAGTATTTGAGTTCTATTTCAAATGTGCACCTAGTTGAAAGCCACTGTCTTTCTTGTGATGCAGAAGACTGAAACAATAGGCCTGAAATGTGCATTTGTCACGACACCTTCCAGGCCTCTGCGACCACTACCCTGCCCTGCTCTAGCAAATGAGCCCACAGCTATGTTCCCCAAAGTATGTCCTGTAAATAAAAAGAGAAACTAAGAATTTTTTTTTTCTGCACGGTAACAAAAACAGAAGTTGGTCCACAGAGCTAGTACAGAGATTTTTTTCATGAATAGAAAATGAAAATGCTGAAATCCTTTTTCAAAGGCTCATTGTGCAGAGAGGACACAGGGGTCCAGGGAAGAAGGCGTGCAATGGTCAACTGGGATTCCACAACTCTATGTTGTCTTTTATCAGTGGAGTCACCCTGAACCAGCCACTCGATCTCAGTGCTGACATCTGTCTAGAAGTCCCCTGTGCTAGCCATTGCCCCACGGGGTCAGGCTTAGAGCCATCATCAGTAGAACAGGGTCAATACTATCTCGCTATCTGGAAGAGTGCCTTGAGCTCTTTCATAGTTCTTCACAGTTATTTGTATGCGTATGTATAGAGAAGAAAGCAATGTAAAAAATAAAGACGTGAATGGGTAGATTTTCTGGTTCAAGTTATATAAGAATACTGATTGCCACTTCCAGACAGGACTGGGCAAAGGGGCCAGATTTACTGTGCCCCTGAAACAACACCCCAGTGGACAAATAGCCACAAACTATGTTTTGGCAAGCTTTTAGTTAATCAGGTGAAAGACAGTGGTATGGGAGAAATGGGAAACAACTGTGACTTCCCATGACTGCCTAAGGTTACTCGGCTTGAATGTCCAAGTTGTAGCTCCAGGTTGGGAAACCCAGGCCAAGTGAGCCGGACAATCATTGCTGAGGATCTGGGATAAGATTATAGAGCCAGCAAGGCCCCTAGAGCTTAAAGGACAGAGTAATAGAGGGAAAGGACTTGCTCAGAAAGGAAATAATAATCAGCTTACGAACATGAGAAACACTAACTAAGGGAACAGGAAAAACCATCACTGGAAAGACTAATTTTAGGCAGGTACCATCCAGATGGGAAAATTCAACACCCAAAGTTGAATGGGAAGATTGTGCCTCAGTAGTGGGGAATAACTAATTAGCCACATACCAAAAACTGCTATAATTCCATATATATATATATTTTTTTTTTTTTTTTTCAGGGGAGTGGGGCACAGCCAGCAATGCTCAGGGAGGTAACTAATGGGTTAAAAAACGATACAAAGATAATTTCAGACTGGACACAAGCCAAAGAGGTTTTTACTAGTCTACATGTACAAAAGATATTTGGGTTAAGGGAAAAATGATTTCAGATGGGTCTACTCAAGGAATATGGAGCACCCACCAATGGCATTATATGCTCAAATAAACATTCCTTTTATGACCAACGTTCTTTGAAAGATTACCGACTCTTTAAAGAAATAACATAATGTATGGTAAAAGTATTATAATAGCTTGAAGACTAGAAGAAAGGAAGGAAGTACTTTACCATAGTGTTTTATTTTGTACAAGTGCAATAATATTACTTAAAGTGATATATTGTGTTGCCGTACTTTGCTTGAATTCACTTAGTACTGTCATGACCCTGTTAAAGAAATTTTCTATAAACCTCAAAGTAATGACTAAATTGACAAAATGAAGAGTTAAAAAAGCTACAAAGGGAACTAAAATAGAATCATAAAAAATAATTAGTCCCAGAGGCAGAACAAAGACAACACCAAACAAGTAAGGGGAATAAAGAACAGATGGAACAAATAGAAATCAAATAACAAGATGACAGATTTATACAAAACCACATCGAGACCAGACGAATAATGTCATAAAAGTTATATGGCCTTTCGCATTGAAAGACAAGATTCAATTCTAAACTGCCTCACATCAAGAAATGCACTTCAAATATAAACAAGTAGGTTAAATAAAAGCACAAGAATGAAAACAGAAAGCCATCGTGCTATCATTAATGACAAAAAGCTGGAAAACTTTATATAAAAATCAGACTAAGTAGATGTAACAGCAAAATTAATTACTAGGGATGATGAAGGTCATTTCTTGATGGTAGAGGTGTCAAAATATCTGACACTCTTCCACATGTATGCATCTGAAAATAAAGCCTCAAAATATACAATGTCAAACTTGATAGAATTGCACAAGAAATGACTAACTCACAAACCAGAGATTTCACCATCAGTGAAATGTGACTTTCATATACAGAACAGTCCTTGGCCGAAAGCAATAAACCCGGTCTATTGGGCCAGAGTGATAGTCCAGCGAGTAGGGCATTTGCCTTGCATGCGGTTGGCCCACACCGGCCCGGGTTTGATCCCCGGCATCCCATATGGTCCCCCTGAGCACCGCCAGGGAGTAATTCCTGAGTGCAGAGCCAGGAGAAATCCCTGAGTTGCAAAGTTTCTGCAACTCAAAAGAAACTGTGACCAAGATACAAAGGCAGTCCACAGAATGGGAAAGAATATTCACCCAATACCCATCTGATAAGGGGGTTAATATCCAGGATATATTAGGCACTGGTAAAACTTTACAAGAAGAAACAAACAACCCCATCAAAAAATGGGGAGAAGAAATGAACAGAAACTTCAACAAGGAAGAAATTCGAATGGCCAAAAAAACATGAAAAAATTCTCATCATCACTAATCATCAGAGAGATGCAAATCAAAACAACAATGAGATATCATTTTACACCACAGAGACTGGCACATATCCAAAAGAGCAAGAAAAACAAGTGCTGGCGGATATGGGAAAAGGGGGACACTCATCCCCCTCATCCCCCATTGTTGGTGGGGATGCCTGCTGGTACAGCCTTTCTGGAAAACAACATGGACATTCCTCCAAAGACTAGAAATTGAACTCCCATTTTGACCCAGCCATACCACTCCTGGGAATCTACTCTGGGAAGCCAAAAATACGCAGCGGAAACACCATCCCTACTTTTATGTCCATAGCAGCATTATTCACAATAGGCAGAATCTGGAAACAACCAGAGTGCCTGAGAATCGATGACTGGATAAAGAAGCTTTGGTACATCTACACAATGGAATACTATGCAGCTGTTAGGAAAAATGAAGTTATGAAATTTTCCTATAAATGGATGGACATGGAGAAGATCATGTTGAGTGAAATTAGCCAGAAGGAGAGAGACAGATACAGAATGACTGCATTTATTTGCATGACATAAATATATATATGTATATATTATGATATCAATATCCAAGGTCAAGTGAAATATGTATCAGGAGGTTTTGTCAAAGGTGGAAATTATCACAAAGGTATGGGAGTCAGAGGCTAGGTAAGACAGAAAATGGAAGAGTGTGCTAACAATTGTCGAGGATACTAATACCAACCTAGAACTGAGCATTAAATAGAGGCAAAAAGATACACATGACAACCCTTTAATGTATGTCCTGTAATCCACAATCTGGCAGGGGGGAAAAGAGAAAGAGATAGAGAGAAAGGGAAAGAAATAAAGAACTTGCCATGGAGGCGGGCTGGGGGAGGGGTGGGAACTGGGAGACATTGGTGGTGGGAGATGGGCACTGGCGGAGGGATGCGTGCTGGAACACTGCATGACCAAAACCCAAGTGTGAACATCTTTGTAACTGTATATCTCATAGTGATATAATAAAATACTTATAAAAATAAAATTAATAACTTGACCTAGCAATTCTACTTCTTGGCATTGGTCACATACAGTCTAGTTATAGAGCAACCCAAATGTCTAATGACAGATGAGAGAATAAAGATC
>JAJIBD010026472.1:0-62128 GCA_021461705.1 Cryptotis parvus
CACTGGTAGAACTTTTACAAGAAGAAAACAAACAACCCCATCAAAAAATGGGGAGAAGAAATGAACAGAAACTTCAGCAAGGAAGAAATTGAATGGCCAAAAAACATATGAAAAAAATGCTCATCATCACTAATCATCAGAGAGATGCAAATCAAAACAACAATGAGATACCACTTTACACCACAGAGACTGGCATATATTCAAAAGAGCAAGAACAACAAGTGCTGGCGTGGATGTGGGGAAAAGGGGACACTCATCCATTGTTGGTGGGAATGCAGGCTGGTACAGCCTTTCTGGAAAACAATATGGACTTTCCTCCAAAAACTAGAAATTGAACTCCCATTTGACCCAGCCATACCACTCCTGGGAATCTACTCTGGGAAACCAAAAATACGCAGCGGAAACACCATCCCTACTTTTATGTTCATAGCAGCATTATTCACAATAGCCAGAATCTGGAAGCAACCAGAGTGCCCGAAAATCGATGACTGGATAAAGAAGCTTTTGGTACATCTACACAATGGAATACTATGCAGCTGTTAGGAAAAATGAAGTTATAAAATTTGCCTATAAATGGATGGACATGGAGAAGATTATGTTGAGCGAAATTAGCCAGAAGGAGAGAGACAGATACAGAATGACTGCATTTATTTGCATGGCATAAATATATATGTACATATTATGATACCAATATCCAAGGTCAAGTGAAGCATATATCGGGAGGTCTTGTCAAAGGTGGAAATTATCACAAACGTGTGGGAGTCAGAATTTAGGAAAGACAGAAAATGGAACAGGGTGCTAATAATAGTCGAGGGTACTAATGCCAACCTAGAACTGAGCATGAAATAGAGGCAAAAGGATTCACATGACAACCTTTTAATGTATGTTCTGTAATCCATAGTCTAGAAGGGAAGGAAAAGAGAAAGAGAGAGAAAGGCAAAGAAATAAAGAACCTGCCATGGAGCAGGGCTGGGTTAGGGGGAGGGAACCGGGGATGTTGTTGGTGGGAGATGGGCACTGGTGGAGGGACGGGTGCTGAAACACTGTATGACCAAAACCCAAACATGAACTTTTTAATTGTATATCTTTTTATTTGTATATCTCACAGTGGTATAATAAAATACTTTTTAAAAAAAAGAAAAAGAAACAGTGACAAGATAGAAAGACAATCCACAGAAAGGGAAAGAATATTCACCCAATACCCATCTGATAAGGGGTTAATATCCAGAAAAAAAAGAGTTCTTTTGCCTTTCAAGTGAAAAGTTCTTTATGCCTAGTCAACAGTTTCTCGCATTAAATTTTCTTTGTTATGATAAACATTGTTCTGTCCCTTGACTAGACTCTGATGAATATACCATTTTATGGTTAATTCTGGCATTTGGATTTGCATCATAGTTTAATAATTCAACAATAACTCTTGAGAGAGTGCCAAGGTAGGGAGGAGGTATTTTCAGAATAAACTCAGCCAGTAAAAATTCTGGGAAATAAAATAGATTCAGATCAACTTACAATGTGTCATTCTCAAGAAAATAATACTAAATTCCTTATACCTGCCAACTCCCCTCTTATGCAGTAATGATATTCTAAATCTACACCTCTTAGTAAATCAATACTGGAGACAAATCCAAGTATCTGTTTTCAGTAAAGTTCATGATACTCTTACACAAATGGACAAGGTTTCAAAAACATATATCTTTGCCAGCGTGCTGCAACAATAATATACACTAAACTGAGTGGCTTGTCAACAAACATTTATTTTTCTCGCAGTTTTGGACACTGAATGCTTGAGATCAGGCTGCCAACAAGGTCAGGTGCCGGAGAGAAACATTTTTCTGGGTTGTTGAGGATTGACTCCTCAATCTTTCTTTACTTGGTGGATAGGAAAGCAATTAACTCTCTTACAAGAGCACTAATCCCATTCACAAGAGCTCCTCCTTTATAACTTAACCACCTTATAAAGTCTCCACCTCCTCATATTGTCACAATCGAGGTGAGAATTGGACACGTTTATTTCAAATGGGAGAGACTTAAGTATTCAGTCCAAGAGCAACATATATAACAGAGAACAGATCTAGGGCCTGGAGCCATAGTGCAGCAGGTATGGGAATATGGCAGACCAGGGTTGGATCCTGGCATCCTATATGATTCCCAAGCACTTCCAAAACTAATTCCTGAGTAAAAAGCCAGGATTAACCCCTGAGCATTGCCAGCTGTGACCCCAAAAAAAGCAAAAGAACAAAACAAAAAAAAAAAAAAAAAAGAAACAGATCTAGCCTATAAGAGGTTTCTTAGCGACCTACTAACCTTCCCAACACATGAGAATCACAAAGCTGTACCAGCCAGTGCAGTGAATTGTCCCTCTCCTTCTGGCTGACTTCACTCCAGTCTTTAGTTATCCACGTAATAGCAAGTTTCATGATTTCATCTCTTTTTATTGTCATGTAGTATTCCATTAGGTTTCTTTATCCAATCATTTGTCCTTGGATACTTTGGTTGTTTCCATATTTTGTTTATTATAAAAAATCTCTTAAAAAAAAGACATTTTCACTCCTATGTTCATGGTCTCTATTTTACAATACAGTGTAGCAATAGAAAATGTGAGGCTCGGGAAGGTCAACAGATCAGGAGTTGCCACTCAACAGTGTTCCGCTGATCCGACAAAGAGATATGCCATGACCCACCACAGGGTCTGGTCAGGGAAATACTGGGAAGTCATCAGTAAGAGTCTTTATTGGCATGGGAAGGAACGTGAGTCATTTCAGTGAGCTCTAAGGCTTTGGGACTGCCCCTTGGTCTGGTAGGTAGCCCTGATATAATTAGGACAGGTGGCTTGCTCCAAGCATGGGAGTGTGGAAGGATGAGCTCTGGGTTGTTTGGTCTGAGTTCTCTAGCTAGGCTGTGAGCTGCTGCCCTTCCAGAATTAGCTAACCTGGGAGCAGAAGTCCCTTCAGGTGAACAAGCTGCTGAAGCTCTTTCACAGTAACAGTATTGAAAACCACAGTGCCTAGAAGAACTAAGGAATGAAACAGGACCCTCCCTGCTTAGGGATGAGATGCGGACCTCTGGGAAGTATGCATGGCCAATACAGGAACCAGGGCCTCCTGGTGGTAAGGAAATAGGCCACAGTGAAGACAGGGCCACAGCTAGAAACAATTTGATCTCACCGGAGGGTGTGGATAGGCTAGAGCTGATGCCAGAGTGTCTTCGTAGCTGCTAATGGGGACACGATGGCCTGAGGGCACAGTTAGATTTCCCTGGACTAAATCATCATAATTCACCAGCACCCCCCATAACTATTGCCCAGTGGGGTCAGCTTATAACGAGTACTGGTGTAAATAAATTGACTAGCTGGCCAATTAGAAATTATTACAGAACCCAGCTCCAGAACCGCAAAGCAAAGCAAAAATTGGGTTTGGAGTCCAGTTAGGCTCCAAACAATTTAGGTACTGTCTTTCGTGGGTCACTTACACAGTCCTAAGCTAGTCATTTAGGAAGGTTGTCCTAAACTAGCCAGAAGACTGTGGAACTCTTGTGAGTTCAAACAAGGTCAGCATCAGGTGCTTGTGACTGTGCTGTGGTCAAGTAAAATGGAACAGGGACAGTCCCCTTCTACTTCTCCCCCTTAGAAATAATATTGTCCACTCTGGACAAGAACTGAGTGCTGAAATTAGGTAAAAGGATATACATGATAACATCTCATTACCTATATTACAAACCATAATGCCCAGAAGGAAAGGGGGAGTGAGAGAGAGAGAAAAGAAGAAAGGTACCTGCCATTATGCCTCTGAGGCCAGAGGTGGGGCAGGTGGGGAGGGTTGCAGGAAGGAAGCTGGGGGCATTGGTGGTGGGAAATGTACACTGGTGGAGGTATGGGTATTGGAACATTGCCAAACTGAAACTACATCATTAGCAACCTTCTGTGTATCTCACAGTGATTCAATTAAAAATATATCATTAAAAAATATTTTCTATTTTTTAGAAGCAGAACAAATTCAAAGCCCAATGCCCAAATGACCCAAAACTCAATGGCAGATGACCGGATAAAGAAGTTGTGATCGACGTGCACAATGGAATACTATACAGCTCCTAAAAAATTAAATCATGCAATTTGCTGCAACGTAGATAGAACTGGAAGACCTCATTTCAAATGCAGTAAGCCAGAGACTGAAGAACATTTTCCTTATGATCTTATGTGTCTGTGAAACAAAACAGGAGATTAGATAGTTACAAATGATGACAGACACATAGTCTTTGATTACAAAATGAAGATTACCAAACCATGGGGGAGAAAGATTGGGGAAGGAAGAAATGGGCCATAAGTGACGTAAGGACAGTGGTGGAGGGTCTTGGGCACTTTGGTGGTGGTGAATAATCAATTTTTACTTTAATACAATAAGCATTAACACTATTTTAACATTATTAACATACATGTTACTGAAACTTCAATAAAAATTAAAAAATTAAAAAGGAAGAAGCAATGCTTTCATTTACCAAAAGGAAGGAAAGACTGATAGGCCAAGGAAAATAATAAATTTCTTTTGTCACCTCTCTTCTTTTTCTTTGCTTTTTTTGTGTTGTTCTGTTTTGCTTTGGGGGCACACTCAGCAGTACTCGGGGCTTACTCCTGGTGGGGATCAGGGAACTATGTAGGTTGCTGGGTATCAAACCCTGGTCAGCTACATGCAAGGCAAATGCTGTACCCACTGAACCATTTCTCCAGCCCTATAAATATCCTTTGAATGCTACATACTGACCTTAAAATGTCTGGTTTTATTTGTGGTTGCTAGTGTAGGAAGGGCAATTTCATATAAGATTAAAATCTGCATTTTCATTCATTTAGGAGATGCATAGTAGCTCTTTTCATGAGAGGACCTCCTCCTTCTGGTTCTGAATATGGGCTTCTTTGTGTATCCATGCAGAATTGAAAGGTCTAAAATTGAAAATGGCAGCTGGAAAGAAGAAATATGAAATATGAAAATTACACTTACTGAGATTAGGCAGTTCCAAGAAATGAGTTTTAGGTGCGACTCATGATCAAATTGGAACAAAGTCATGGTGTTTCATGGCTAAGAACACAAGCAAGACAGCATTCGAATTGTATCCCACTACAAAGTGACCACTGAGAAAGTGGCTGATAATCAGGATAGAGCTCACTCATATGTAAAATCTGAATAAGAAGGACTCTTCAAGACCTACTGGAAAGGTTAAACAAGATAGTGGGTGTAAAGCTCTTTGATAGCTACTGAAACACAGCAAGCTATGTGTGACTAATAGCACCTATCATGTTATGCTTGATTAGCTGGATATCAAGAAATATGACACATACTGAGTTTAAATCTCCTTAGTGACAAAATATAAAAAAAGTTTAAAGCAATCAATTGCTATATAAAATATAGAGAACTGCGGTTTCATTTATTTTCCTTTCAGGGAGAGAAGGAGATGGACAGGGAAAGGAAGAGAGAGTGAGAGTGCATCTGTGTATGCACACACAGACACACACATCTTCCCAGAGTCAGAATTTATTATTTCATTACCATTTGGGATAAAGTAGCCTTTTCTTTTCCATTATTCTTTCTTTCTTTCCTTTCTTTCTTTCTTTCCTTCTTCCTCTTCTTTCCTTCTTTCTTTCTTTCTTTCTTCTTTCTTTCTTTCTTCTTTCTTTCTTTCTTTCTTTCCTTCTTTCTCTTCTTTCTTTCTTTCTTTCTTTCTTTCCTTCTTTCTTTCTTTCTTTCTTTCTTTCTTTCTTTCTTTCTTTCTTTCTTTCTTTCCTTCTTCCTTTGTTGGCTTTTTGTGTCACAACCCAGTGATACTCAGGGGTTAATCCTGACTCTGCACTCAGAAATTACTCCTGGTAGTTCTTGGGGTACCATATGGGATGACGGGAATTGATCCCAGGTTGGCAGCGTGCAAGGCAAACTCCCTACCCCCTGTACTATCGTTCTGGCCCCCAACATAGCCTTTTCATGAACACAAATCATGCATTCCATGGAACCAAATAAGGCCCAACAAGCTAAAACTTGTTCATGGTGTTATTATACAGCACAGAGAAGAAAAGACACTTCTTTTTATATAGTTTTCTCTAAATACTTGTAAAATTGTACAAAAAAATCCTCCCCTAAAGATGGGTTTGTTTATATGTTTTATCAAATAAATTGTTTTTCTATAGAATCCTTGTAGATTTTTTCTTTTTTTTTCTTTAAAATGGATTCACCTCTGAAAACCCAGTGCCATAAAAAAGACCCTAAAACTGGGACAGAGAGATAGTACAGTGGGTAGGTCACTTGCCTTGCATGTGGTTGGCCTAAGTTTGATCTCAGGCACCCCATATGGTCCCTGGAACACCATTAAGATCCCTGACTACAAAGCCGGGTAAGTCCTGAGTACCACCAGATGTGAACCAAAAGACAAAACAAATTAAAATGATATTAAAGCACATCAAGCAATAAAACTGTGCTGTTCATCGTCTGGGGTAGAAGGCCCCTGCCCAGTGAGCATGCTGGCAGTGACAGTGAGGTACTGTGCAGTATTAGGGAGAAACTGAAGGCTTACACAGCCGGTAGCTGAGCTGTCTGGAGAATGGTCACAGAAAAAAGGACCTGTACTTCCTTTCCTTCCAGGAACAGAGCTGTGGTCTCTAATAACTCTTAAGTTAGTCAGAATTTAGGGAGCATGTGAACTTTATTTATTTTTCTTTTCTTTTTTGGGTCACACTCAGCAATGCTCAGGAGTTACACCTGACTCTTCTCTCAGGAATTACTCCTGGCGGTGCTCGGGGTATCATATGGGATGCCGGGATCGAACCTGGGTCAGCCACGTGCAAGGCAAATGGCCTACCCGCTGTGCTATCGCTCCGACCCAGAGTATGTGGACTTTATATGCCAAGAAGAAAACTACTGAAAGCAGGGGGAAAGCACCACCTTGTGGAGTACATGCTTTGGTAGTAGGGGTGTGTGCACACAGTGTCAGTCTGGGCGCAGTGTCCATCAGGGTCTCATAAACCATGCAATAGAGTTGGGGTCTTTTTTTTTTAAGTTGGGGTCTTTCTTCAGCATTTGTTTGCCATAGTTCTGGAGGCTGCAAAGTTCAGTAGCAAGGTGCTGACAGATTTGGTATATGGTGAGACTTGGTTTCCTGATTCTTGTTGTTTCCTCTTCTCAAGAAAGGGTAAGGGAGTTCTCTGGGGACTCTTTCATCAGGAATCCTGGCCCATTCATGAGAGCATTGCACTCATGACCTAATCAATTCCACCCCTCTGAAAGATCCTATCTCTTTCAGGGGTAGAATTTCAGCAGATAGATTTGAAGAGGGATGAAGCCCTCAATCCGCTGACACACTCCCAAAATGTTCTTAAACTAGACTCCAAGAAAGTACTTGTAACATTTTATTACTAAAGACATAGTTACCAAAGGAAAACACAGCATACTAGCAACAGAGATGCACCCGACTCCTTGCTTGACTATAAGAAGGGCCACCTTGCTTCATAGAATATTCTCTTCCCTTATAGAAAAAACTGCAAACGCCCTCTAAATCAACACACCTCAACCATCAGTCAATGGACCGATACCAGCCTACAGGTGGAGAAAGGCTGAAAACTACTGTTCGACATTTAGGTTGCGACTATCAGTCCACAGCCTGGTCTATAGGACATGCAGAAAAGTTGAAGAAGGCTGATATAAAATGCATATCAGTTTTATTAGAATATGAATTAAACTATTCATATTTCAAAGACCAACACTAGGAACCTAGCACTGATCGTTTTTTCTTCTCTTACAGCCATTCCAGGACCTGGTGATTGAGGGCAGAGAATAAAACAAACACATAAGGAAACGTATAAGAATAGGTGAGAACACATAAGAACTGTCCAAGCTCTCATATGCTCACATGTGAGGTTGTGTGAGCAGCCACGAGTGAGCCCACAGCCTGGTCATCTATTCAGTACAATATCACTTCCCCAGCCTGGCTCCCAACACATGAGCCGTTGTTTAAATTGACAGAGGCAAGAAGGACAGTTAGTCCTATCAGAATTCAGTGGGTACATTAAGAGCAGAGACTGGAATACTTCACATAGCCAATCAGCAGGCACCCCTGAAGTATAAAGTCAGAACAATTTCCTATTCTATTTTTGCCTGTGCCTCCCTCTACATCTTAAAAACCCTAAATTACTTTATTCATTCCTTTCCTGGGTGCATTTGCTGCTTCATCATCTGTTCTATTTTTGCCTGGGTGCTTTTGCTGTCCTATTTTATTCTAAAAGACCTAACCTGTTTTATCAAAGGGGCCATCCTGACCTTGGGGTTTTTGTTAAGGTAACAATTTCCCACATGTACATGTAAAAGTTTAAAATGATTTCTCCTCTGGAGAGAGACAGAGAGAGAGAGGAAACAGGGCTACCTGCTGTTGAGGCAGCCTGGGGGGGTGGGTGGGAGGGGGTGGGGTACATTGGTGGTGGAAATGGGGCACTGGTGGAGGAATGGGTGCTGGAATACTGTATTACCAAGAACCAATTGTGAACACCTTTGTAATTGTATGTCTCACGGTGGTATAATAAATTTTTTTAAAAATGATTTCTCCTCTGAAAAGAAGAAGAAAGAAGAGAAGGAGGAGGAGGAGACGGAGGAGGAGGAGAAGGAGGTGGAGGAGAAGGAGAAGGAGGAGAAGGAGGAGGAGAAGGAGGATGAGAAGGAGGAAGAGGAGGAGGAGGAGAAGGAGAGGGAGGGGGAGGAGAAGAAGGAGGAGGAGGAGGAGGAGGAGGAGAAGAAGAAGAAGAAGAAGAAGAAGAAGAAGAAGAAGAAGAAGAAGAAGAAGAAGAAGAAGAAGAAGAAGAAGAAGAAGAAGAAGAAGAAGAAGAAGGAGGAGAAAAGGGGGAGGAGGAGGAGAAAGAGAAGGAGGAGAAGGAGAATGAAGAGGAAGAGGAGGAGAAGGAGGAGGAGAAGGAGGAGGATAAGGAAGAGGAGGAGGAGAACGAGGGGGAGGATTAGGAGGAGGAGAAGGAGGGGGAGGAGAAGGAGAAGGAGAAGAAGAAGAAGAGGAGGAGAGGAGGAGGAGGAAGAGGAGGAGGAGGAGAAGGAGAAGGAGAAAGAAGGAGAAGGAGAAGAATGCTTGCTATAGAGAAAGGCTGGAGGAGGTGGGAGGGAATCAGGGGATGCTGCTGATAGAAAATGTGCACTGGTGGAGGGATGGGTGCTGCAACATTGTATGATTGAAGCCCAATCAAGAACATCTTTGTAAATGTCTATCTCATGGTGTCATAGTAAAAAGTAATAATAATAAAAGAAAAAGAAAACATTCCTCTTGTTTTGCAAACCCATTTGCTCATAGAGGTGGAAAGCACTGGTGTCAAATTGATACACCTTCCACTCTGATATCTGACTCGGTACCCTGGCTTATTGATTGTATTTTTAAATATATTATGTTTTTATACCTTCTCCACTTATACATCCAAAATGAGAGTGCTAGTTTCCTAGTTCTCTTTCCAAAATTATTTTAATGGACATCTGGAATCAAAGCTGGAGAATATCAGAGTAGAACTAGACCCTGGAGCCATTCTTCAGGTGAAGAAACTGGGACCCAGAAAGGCAAGTTCCTCACCTATTCAGTACAGCCACAGGTCACCCGTTAATTTTTTTAAGTACAGCCATGAAATATTCCTTTGGTCGATGACTTATAGTCTTTTGCATTCCTTATTCCTTGGTAGAAAATTCCCTTCCCATGATAGCATCCAGAAAATGGCAAATACCTGTTTTCCTGTGGTCCAAGTTGTAAAGGGAAGTCAGCTGGCTGGTTTCTAAAATATGTTGTGCCTGTGGGTCACAGCTGCGGCACAGTGGCTAAGGCCCTTGCTCTGCAACAGGTAACCTCGGTTTGATATCCAGCACCGCATATGGTCCCCTGAGCCACCACCTTAGCACAGAGCCAGAAGTAAGCTCGGAACACTTCCAGGTGTGACTCAACACCCACCAAAAGGAGAGAGAGAGAGAGAGAGAGAGAGAGAGAGAGAGAGAGAGACAGCAATTTTCTCCGAACAAAATGAGAAATCAAGAAGAGTACCACAATCACTATTCCTACTGCCCTGCCCACTCTCTACTCCCAGTACTTATGGCTAAATAGTAGCAACCTGAAGACAAAAGCCACTATCTGAGGATCAGAATCGAGGGGGTACTTGGAAGTCTCGCCTGCCCTTGGGATAGTCTACTTGAGGCTTCTGTTATGAGGAGATGAGTCAAGACTCTCCTACTTACAATTCTGCGCCATGTTCCCTGTAGCTTAGTGCACACCGAATGAGCTACTTTCTTATAATCTACCCCCACTAAACTCCACAAGGCCAGAAATTGACCTAGTTTCTTTGCACTGCTAAATTGCCCAGTTCTAGAACAGAGTACGGAAGTATTAGCCACGCCCTGACGCTGAACAATACTTGCTGCATGCCCCCAAATATTCACTGACTATAGAATTAAAAAAGAGACTAAAGTAGCATCCAAGGCTCTTCATGGTCTCTATCTCCACACGAGCGACAGAGGGCCTTTCCTGAGCAGTGCTGTGGCTCTGCGCTCCATGCATGGGACATGCTCCCTGTCACCCTCGCACACTCTCCTCTCCTTCTTCCTGAAGCTCTAGATCTTCTTCCTTCACTTTCTCTGACATTTCCAGACCTCCTTCCCTTCTCCCCTTAGCATTTTTAAACATCTATGATCCTCTGGTGCCTCCTTCCCTTCCTCCCTTAGCGTTTTTAAACATCTATGATCCTCTATTAGATTATAAACGCCTTAAGAATAGGAAATCCACCTTCTCCAGGAACAAGCAGAACGATTCGACCAGCAGATTTTTAGTAATCTGTGTGTATAGAGAAATACACAACATGCAAGTTGATCCACTTAAAAGAAGACGTTGAAGCCAAGAATCAGTGCTGCTTGTCAGGAAGCAACGGTCTGAGTGATTTGCACGAGGGGAAAGACTTGTTGGAAGTGTCAAGAGCGCCTCCCACTGATGCTTTTTCTCTTGCCGGTGATAGTGAAGTTCTTAATGGAAGATGATCTCAATCAATAGCGCCAGACAGCTGATCTATATAATGGAATCAAGCAGAAGTCGTGGTCTCCATCAGCAGAGCGAAGTGGGAGGGCAAGGCTACTAGGGGAGAATAACCAGGGGACTCCACAAGTGTATTTGCTGGTGTTCAGAAATCGGTTCCCCATCAGCGAGCCTCAGGAGGGCTTCAGCGAGCAGCCTGGATGCTGAAAAGGGACGGTGAGGCTGGAGCTGCTGCCGTACTTGGGCTGTGCCAGCTTCGGCTACTGCTGGCTGGAACAGGTCTGGCCGCTTCTGAGTGCTCTTGGCTCTAGCTAAGACTGAAAAGTTAAGAAACTGAGGGCTGGGCGGTGGGCAGACTTCAACCAGGGGCAGCAAAGTCCAAACCAGAAATTTAGGTAGGGAGGAACGGGAGAGAGAGGGGGCTTGAGTCAAAAAAGCAAGGCAAGTGCAACTAGAGGCAATGTCATCGCTGGTAAAGGAGGACTTGGAGAAGAAATTGTTTAAGCCTCTCTCGCAGAATCTGTACGAATTCATTGAAATACAGTTCTCGGTCCAGGACAGGTACTACCTCTGCGTGTCAGGTAATCTTTCCATTATCCTTTACTAGTGTAAACAACGTCAAGCTGCTTGGGGAAGGGGGCGGGGGGGGGAGAGACTATTTTCTGCCTAATAATGCACCATATCGTCTTGTGATTAAACATAATTATGACCAGTTTAAGAATTTGAATTCTACATAATTTTCTGTTAGATGTCAGAGCGAAAGACAAAATAATACTTAGAGTATTTAGGCTAATTGTTCAGAAGGGGAAATGGGTGTGTACTTTTCCTGATTTAATTGTTTGGCCTCCTATCTTTTATTTAATTCACTTGCATGATATGCAATTTTTATAGTGTAAGGGAACATTTCACAATTTTCAGCAGAGGCCACTAAATATTTATTTTAATATCTTGGAGAATTGAGCTATACTGCTCTGCTCAACCAGCCTGGGCACTAAGTTTCTCTTTTCCTTCTACCAAGGGGTGTTTGTTTTTTGTTTTCTGTTTGCTGGGGGGGGGGGGTTCATTTGTTTTTTGTTTTGTTTTTTCCCTGAAGACTCCCTGATGGTTTATTTTGAAGAGAGAAATCATCTTTTAAATCTCTTTCTCTTATGTAAAGTGTACTCATAGACAATGTTTCAATGGTTATAATCTAGCTCATGAAGATAGAAGTGCAAAAATAAGGCAGCATTTTCTAACTAAAATAATTTTTTCTCATGTTCTACAAATTTTTTAAAGAGTTCTTTAGAGGTAAGAATAGCCTTTCATCTTGAATTTTAATTTGTTTAAACCTGTAATTCTGCTGAATTTACACAGAAATGTGCATGCCAATACTGAACTCCCTTTCCAAACCATGTCCTTAATACTTTTTAGGAATTAAGAAGGAAAGAACTTAGAAACTTGAAGTGCTCCTTGTTAACTTTCCTTTCTAAAGCACACCACTCAGGGCTTCAGAAACTACTTGTTACCATTCTGTCTGATAATTGTCTTAGAAGGCCTTTCTAGAGGTGCCTAGAGGGAATACATCAAGGGAAACAGAACATCACTAAAGTGCTAAGAATTTCTTTGAATTATACCATTTCTGATAAGTATAGTAATTACTCAATTCCACAAATAGCAACACTTATCTAATACTTCACTAGCACAGTTTTCTCTATAAATACAGAGAGCTATTGTCATATCAGAAAGGGCATATCAAGAAATGGTCCAAGAAAAGAAAGAAATGAAACTATGGCAAAAAGTTAAATAAAGCAATTTTACAGAGTGTAAGTTGTATATATACACATAATAAACTTATTATGTGTATATATATATATATAATATACACATGTAATATAATAAATTTATTATGTATAAATGTAATATAATAAATTTATTATGTGTACATATATAATTATATGTATATATAAGTATGTGTATATGTATATACATAAATATACACACATAATGTACATATACATATATCTGTGTATGTATATACATATATATACACACACATATAATTTGCCAAGTATAAAGTGAAGCCTCCCTCCAACAGTAGAGGTAAACCAAAATTGCCCTATCTGGCTTAGAAAAATGTCTCCTAGGGGGAAAAAAATTCAAATAGATTTTTTTTCTGGTATCCTCAATTTCTAGAAAAACACTTTGGGCATGGACACCTGCTATCTTATTACATGGCATGAATCTTTTTAATCAGGATTTATAGTCAACATGTGGGAAGGTAAACTCTTTAGGGCCCAATGTTCTCATCTGGAAAATGGCCAAATCAAGGAGATGATCAGATTTACTGGTAAAATTCAATGATTCTGTAAAGCAATAAGCAAAAACAAGGCCTTTCCCAGAGTCTGAAATGGGACTGGAGAGAGAAGACAGTATTGTGCTATTCCAGACAAATGCTGACTAATACGTGATATTTATTCTCTTCACAACTAACTTTTCTAACTATCCTCTCTATCACACCTGTCAGTTTGAGAGCACCTTCCCCAAATAGAACACCATTATCTGGTGAACAGTTTAAATCTATACGGAATAGTCATTTAAAATAAATTCAAGGAGTTGTATGATAGCTTAAGTCTTTGACCGAGATTTACTCAGGAAATTCCCAGTGGCGATGACTCAAACAGGTTACAGCAATCCTGGAGGCAGCTGACTCCATGTTTAAAATGTGAGACAGGGGCCGGAGCCATAGCCCAGCGGGAGGGCGCTTGCCTTGCACACGGCTGGCCCATCCCGGCCTGGGTTAGATCCCCGGCATCCCATATGGTCCCCCAGCACCGCCAGGAGTAATTCCTGAGTGCAGAGCCAGGAGAAACCCCTGAGCATTGCTGGGTGTGACCCAAAAAAGCAAAAAAAAAAAAATGTGAGACAAACAATTATAATTTCCCCTTGGTGTACTTAATGTACAGAACTCACAGGTTCAATTCAGTCAAGTTTTACCTTGTATTTTTTCAAACTAAAGGTTACATACATTTTCTCTTTATATGCTCAAAGTTTCTCCTTTACACAAGTCTCACAACTGATAATTGTGACTTAAAATTATCTTGATGCTCTACCAGAGATATTTTTTAAACAAATATTTTAGACATTATAAACCTAAGGATAAACTTTCAGGAGTTTGTTAGGATTCACAGGGGGGTTCTAGACACCGCAGTCTCCTCTCACCTCAGGTTTTCATGATACATTCCTGAGATTCGCTTTCTCGCCCAGGACTTCAGATCACTGGCATCTTCTGGAAAGAATTATCTTCTGGGCCAGGGAGATGATACAGTGGGTAAGGTGGTGCCTTCCATGGCTGATCCAGATTCAACACCTGCCACCACATAATGGTCCCTCAAACTCCACCAGAAGTGATTCCCCAGCACAGAGTAGGAATAAGCCCTGAGTATCTTCCTCAGTCCTTAGAACAGTGATCAAGAGTACTAGGGGGTTGAGGGGTAAGAGACCTTGGGGAAAAAGTAGAAAGATTCGGACACTTGTGGCAGACAATGTGTAGCAGCATAACAAGTATTCAAACAATAATATTGGTGCTTCTATGAAACGTAAAATTTAGTTCACTTGTCACTTGTCTTCCCGTTGATCATCAGTTTGCTCTAGCGAGTAGGCACCAGTAACACCTCCATTCACTGGGAATGAGGTCCATTATTGTTACTGTTTTTGCCATATCGAATACACCATGGGCAGTTTGCTAGGCTCTGCCGTGGCTCTCGGTTCAACCCAGGGGGCCCAGTCGTTTTCTATGTCAGACCATCAACCAACCAGAGCCCACAGGGCAGAGCCCAAGGTATAGACAAACCTGTCTTCTGTCTGCCACCTGTCAATGTAGCTGGGCACTGCAGACCACCTGCAACATCTCGAGGGGCATAAAAAATTTTTAACTTACAAAATTAAAAATGGGGGTGGAGCTATAGTACAGCAGGTAGGGCATTTGCCTTGCACACGGCCAGCCATTTCTGGCATCCATATGGTCCCCGGTGCACAGCCAGGAGTAATTCCTGAGTGCAGAGCTAGGAGTAACCCCTGAGCATCACTGGGTGTGACCCAAAAAATTAAAAAATAATTAAAATGGACAGTGGTGAAGTGCATGGCTAACTTCATTGGTGGTGAAGGTGTTGGCCTTATTCTAACTATGTTTCCTAAACTACAATAAAAGGGGGGGGGAAGAAGCATCTTCTGAGGAAGAAGGAAGGGGCTCTATTATGTGAAGATTCTAGAAAGCCATGCCATTTGAGCAAATCAATTAACAACATTCTGAAAGAATTGAAAGAGAAGAGAAGCATTAGTCAAAATTGATGGGAAGTAGCGTGTCAGGGGCCTTGGCCAGCAGCCCCCAGCACAAATGAGGAAGACCTAGATCTTGCCGGACTTCATCCCTGTGGGAAAAGGAGAGGAGGTGGACTTGGGAGAAACTCTGCCTTGCCGCTGCTGCTGAGAAAGGAAAGAAAGAACGACACCAATGCAGCGGGAGTTCTGGATAGCAGTACTCTCTTTACTGAGCACAGTTTAAGCCTTTTATACAATATTTGGGTGGAGGGGGTATAAGCACACATCATAGGGCATTTGCAAGCTCCTGGGCCATCGTAACAGAAAATAATCACAGATTTAGCATTTGCAAGTTAACGATCATTGATTTGCATATTCCTGTGATCAGAGATTAGAAGACCAGGCACATTCTGCCTCACCTTAGCTTGGATAAGCACAGATGTTTTGGGCGTAACCATAAGGGCAGAGCCTATAACCCAACAGCAGCGAGGCAAGAAGAAGCAGAGCTTGGGATGTTTGGGATCAGGTGGATATGGTGCTTCTGCTCTGCCCAGCAGGCAGCTGGAGACGTGAGGCAAGAGACCAAAGGTTTGATGCCCATCTTGCCTTCTCTGAAGTGGTGATAATAAACCTGCCTCTGCACTTGGTGTTTTCCTGTTAATTTCTAACTTTTAAAAAACTAGACTATCATAGGGAATTATATTCTATATGTAATAACAAGAGGCAGGATTTTATGGTTAGATAGTTGTATTGACCTCTCATCGGTCAGGGGTTTAGTCCTCTCTGTGTAATTGTCCCATTTCTCACCACCAATGTTCCAGTTCTCCTGTCCTGCTCTCTTCCCCTTTGCTTCTGTAGCCACCAGAGTTTTTCTAAGTCTACGAGTTATTTTTGTGGTTTTTTGTCAATTTTCTCTCATAACTCATTCCACATATGATTGAAATAATTTGATAATTCTCTTTCAACTTTATAGAAAAACGTATTTACTGCAAAAACACATATTGAAATGTTTATGCAAAAATATACTATACTACAAATAATCATTTATATTAAAACATTATATACATAGCATAATGTAAGTTTACATTAATAAATAATTAATAGACTAATAGGTTTAGGAAGATAATATGCATACATTCTCCTATCTACATTTGATGCCTGACCAAACTTCAATGTAAATCTGATAATCTAACAATATTGTCAAATAATTTACATGAAAAATATTAACATTAACAATGTTGAATGAAGGGCCGGAGTGATAGCACAGTGGGTAGGGCATTTGCCTTGCATGCAGTCAACCTGTTTGATCCCCGGCATCCCATACGGTCCCCTGAGCACTGCCAGGAGAAATTCCTGAGGGAAGAGCCAGGAGTAACCCCTGAGCATCACCGGGTGTGACCCAAAAGCAAAAAAAAAAAAAAGTTGAATGAGAATAAATTAACCAGATCACAAGAAAATGTTATAGGTTGGGTGCTCTACAATCAACAATTATGCTTTCTTCATGCTTGAGGAGGCTGGAATGTAAGAGATGCCAGCACCAGCCAACCTGGTGTCTGGTGAGAAGCCACTTCCACAAGAACTGTTTTTCTCCCTATAGCTTGACATGGTGCAGGGAAGTGGGAAATGGGGTACAACGACTCTGTGGGAGATTAATAAGACCCAAAGGCCATTCGTGAATGCTTGGCTTGCATGACCCACACACATCTTAGAGGTCCCATTTCCAAATAATGTCACTTTGAGGCTTAAGAGTTCAACATAAAAATTTGGAGAGCACAAATTTTCAACCTATAATGCCCAGTGAAACCCTTAAATGGATTTTATTTTAAAATATGCCCAGAAAAATAATATTTGAAAACGAATATTTTAATTTCAATAAAAAATTTTAATGAAATTAATTTACTTTAAAAAGTTCAATGAGTGGGAAATGGACACTGGTGGAGGGATGGGTGCTGGAACACTGTATGACCAAAACCCAAACATGAACATCTTTGTAATTGTATATCTCACAGTGATAAAATATTTTTAAAAAGTTCAATGAAATTTATAATGGCAACCTGTCATCCCAAGACATCATTAATGCATTGTAATATAGTGAAACATTTCTACCAAACTTTTTCATGTTTGATATTTCTTGACAGTTTTCCCTATTATTTTGTTTTGAAGATGAAAACAATTAGACAATGCAGAGGTCATAAAATAGCTTTTTTTTTTTTTTTTTTTTTTGCTTTTTGGGTCACACCCGGCAATGCTCAGGGGTTTCTCCTGGCTCTGCACTCAGGAATTACTCCTGGCGGTGCTCGGGGGACCATATGGGATGCCGGGATCAAACCCAGACCAGCAAAGGCCGGCTGCGTGCAAGGCAAACGCCCTACCCGCTGGGCTATCACTCCGCCCCAGCATTTATTTATTTAAAGTATGTCCCAGCTACTTTCTTGGGAGCTGTTTTCCCCCTTCAGTTCTGCCAGATTCTATTTTCCAATTGGCCAATCACTTTTCCACTTATCCTCACCCTTGAATAATACTGATTTTCTTCTAGCGTTTTTTTTTTTTTTTTTTTGGGGAGACAGGGCTCCTTTAGTTCTAGGGCTGGAGGACAGGATGCTGCTCAGGCCTTGCAGTGCCAGGGGCTCCCAGGTCCCACCCAGCAGTGCTGAGGGGCCTCTGAGCTTACACCAGTGATGCTTGGGGTACCATGTGGGGTACTTTGGGATCAAGCCAAGGTAGGGTGCAGTTGCCCTGTGTGAATCCCCTGGCCCGATACTCACTTTTTCACTATGGTAATTGAGATACCTATCCATAAAAATATTTATTTTGAACAACCCTTCAGTCTCTGTATTGAAAACCACAATGTGGGGAGAAAGAGACAGAGACAGAGACAGAGAGACACAGAGACAGAGAGAGAGCTGCCGTAGAGGCAGGTTGTGGGGAGGGAAATTGGGGGCATTGGTGTTGGGAAATGTACACTGGTAGAGCAATGGGTGATTGAAACTCAATCATGAACAGCTTTGTAATTGTCTATCTCGTGGTATTATAATTTTATTAAAAAAACTATAAGATGTTTATTTTGGAATCAAAGTGAAAGTAAGTGGCTGACATGAAGTTAAGACCATAATTCTGAAAATGTGAACTCAGATAACAGAAATGGAGCAGGTTTATTCTAAAATTCCCGGTCTCTAGATATTACTAAATAGTATTTATAATGACTCCTCTGAAATTTGTGAAACCAGCATGAAGATTTCGATGCTATAAACACAGTTTGGTTGTAAGACAATGTGAGAAGTTTCTGCTTTACCGCTGCATTGATGTAAATGCGCCAATTAATTTGATCTGGCAGCTGAGGCCAAATGCGGAAATTCAGGGTTGGGTCCACTCCAGCCTCAGAAGACTTCCTTGGCTCTTGGTTGAAGGCAGTTCTTTGAGCCTCTTTGGTTCAGGGGAGGTTGTTTTGCCAAAGGAAGGAGGCTACTGTCTCTGTAATGCATCTTTGATCCAAAAGTCACCTTTTAGAGTTTTCTTATTCTTGCTTAGCATCAGTGGGACAGAGACTATTAATATAACAAATAGAGGCTACATTTTATACTGTTAGTTCTAATTGAGGTAACGTCATGACTGTGTGAATGTTTATGTCTATGGTGGACAACTTTACTGGGCTTCCACACCCCCTCAATGTCGAAGATCCTACCATTTTGGCCTCTTCTCTCCTTTCCTCTCCTTCCCCCTATTCTTCACAGAACTAACCAAGAAAACTTAAAAATTAGAAATTTAGCTTGTATACTTAAAATCCTTCCGTCAACACTCCTTACTTCCCCTTCCCCCTCCCTCCATGGCTTTCAAGATAATATTTGAACTCTTTAACTTTGTTATGGAACCCAAGTTTGGGTTCTCACCCTACAGGGCCAATGATTTGAGTAACAAGAGTGGAGCTCCCATTTGACCCAGCCATACCACCCTGGGAATATACCCTGGGAAGCCAAAAACAACAGCGGAAACACCATCTGCACTTTTATTTTCATAGCAGCACTATTTGCAATAGCCGGAATCTAGAAACAACCAGAGTTCCCGAGAACTAATGACTGGATAAAGAAACTGTGGTACAGCTACACAACGGAATACTATGCAGCTGTTAGGAAAAATGAAGTTAAGAAATTTGCCTATAAATGGATGGACATAGAGAAGATCATGCTGAGTGAAATTAGCCAGAAGAAGAGAGACAGATATAGAATGACTGAATTTATCTGCATGACATAAATATATATACATATATATATACATATATATGTATATATATATATTATGAAACCAATATCCAAGGTCAGGCGAAACATGGATCAGGGTCTTGTCAAAGGTGGAAATTACCACAAACGTGTGGGAGTCAGAGGTTAGGTAAGACAGAGAATGGAACAGTGTGCTAATAATTGTCAAAAGTGCTAATACCAACCTAGAAATAAACATATACAGGCCAAAAGATACACATGATAACCTCTAAGTGTATGTATTACAATCCACAATATGTAAGAGAAGGAAGTGAGAAAGAGAAAAGAGAGAAAAGAGAAAAAGAGATAAAGAACCTACCATAGAGGCAGCCTAGGGAGAGAGGGGAGGGATTCAGGGACATTGGTGGTGGGAGATGGGCACTGGTGGAGGGATGGGAGCTGGAACACTGTATGACCGAAACCCAAACATGAACATCGTTGTAATTGTATATCTCACGGTGGTATAATAAAATACTTTTTTAAAAAGAGTGGCTGGTAGGGGGAGGCCATGGACTAGCAAAACTGAAGAAGACGGTAGACATCTTTTCCTCAAAAAATGGACAACTAAAAACCATTTTACTCTCAGGTTGGAGCAAGGGAGAAAATTTATATAAGGCTGGTTGGAACAGGAAGTTAGAAGTGAATGGTTTGGGGCGAGAAGAAAAGGGAATTTTGTTCTGAGGTTATCTGGGCTGCTGTTGGGGATTAATGGATCCTTGAAGGGAGGTGATCTCTTCCTGTAACAAGGTCAAACAAGCATCCTCCAGGGGCTGTCTGATAACTGATCTTCAGGAGTCTTTCCAGAGGGTTTGTTGTTGCCTCTTCTACAAGGGAAAGACTCCTCTGAGAGTGTGCACAGCGGGCCTGTTGTTTTCTCTTCCCAGCACCCTCCCTGCCTTCTTTAACTGGTCCTGGTTCAACATTAAACACAAGACAATGAGAAAATCTCTTTGGGCTGAGGCACAGGGCAAAGTTCAAGGGAGAAGGAGAAGCTATAAGGAGTACATATGTGAGGAGCAAGATGGAGCCTGAATACTTGCTCCTTACAGCCTCGCTTTCTGTGCTCTTCAGCCTCTAGTTCTTCCTACCACCTATTTGCCCTCATACATAACACCAGCAAATCCAAATACTTACAAGGACTCAAAAGTGTCGACTAGTTCATGCTTTTGTATATATATATATATATATATATATATGTATGTATGTATATATCTCAAACACCTATGACCCAATCCTTCATTCTAACTGCCACTGCCCTTTATGTATAAAGCAACCTTCAGAAAGTGCTTTCTGATCCCCAATCAGATAAAAATACCCTCTGTATTCCTGTTTGTCTGATCCATGCTCATCAACAGCACTGAGTTTCTTTCTAAAGCTCCTGACTTCCAGTAATATCAGTGGTAGATGCCAAAAGAGAATAATTTTTTTTTTACTTTTTTGGGTCACACCCGGCAATGCTCAGGGGTTTCTCCTGGCTCTGCACTCAGGAATTACTCCTGGTGTTGCTTGGGGGCCATATGGGATGCCGGGGAATCGAACCTGAGCCAGCATGGACCGGCCGCATACAAGGCAAACACCCTACCTGCTGGGCTATCACTCCAGCCCCAAGAATAAATTTTCAATGTCTGTCATAGAGCTTTGTCCAATGAGACCCTTGAATAGTTATCAAATTAATGAAACTGAATGGCTCTATTATCATTTTAGCTGATTATAACCTCTAGATGACATGGTGGAATTTTCTTTAATACAAAGTAAGTTGTTTCTCTCCATTTCTCCATCCTTATCCAGCTCCACCCAATCAGTAGTAAATGAGACAGCTAGCTAAAGCACAGAACCTTTGTTCTAAGGTGGAGCTTTTGTTTGGACTCCTGTATCCCAAAGTAGGAGACACCTCCCCCTCAACACCCCGTCAGTGGGAGGCACTGAGCTAAGGGGGATTTGAGGAGAGGAGACAGTGATAGTCTTGGGTGTAATTCGTAGCCTTGGGGCACTTTCTACTTCTTCACTTAAAGCAAGCCATTTTCTGGTGGGATACAGAGTAATATTTTTTCCAGGAAAGTGAATGATAGACCAAATAATTTGGGAACCTCTGGCCTAGACAAATACAACTACTGCCTAGAAGGAAAAATTCTTCCCTAGTTCTTGTCCTTAGTAAGTTTGGCAGAACGAACTATGTCTTGGGGCCAGAGTGATAGTACAGTGGTTAGGGCATTTGCCTTGCACACGACTGACATGAGCACATCCATATGGTCCCCCAGGCACCACCAGGAGTAATTCCTGAGTGCAGAGTCAGGAGCATCGCGGGTGTGACCCAAAAAGAAAAAAAAAAAAAATCAACTATGTCTCCCATTCAACACAGACCAATGACTTCTGCTGGGAAGCTCCCAGTGCATGATCAGGGCACGCAGGGACCACTCACAGCAATTCTGGACAGATGAGCCAGCAATTCAATGCTTAGGCCCAAGAATAAGGTGCTGGGACCCCCCAGCGACAAACTCATGAGTGCTCAGAGCTGGTAGGGCTATCCTCTGCTTGGAGTCGGGGCTGGGCTGGGGTGGGAGTGGCATGTGGCAGGCATCCTAATCCTTATTCTAGCCCTCAGTTCTCTAGAAGCTTTTCTAATCTGTTCCTCTTCCCAAAGCTACTATCTAAACCAGTGGAAATAAGCCTATTTAGAGTCAGAGAAGTAGATGTGGGCAGACCCCCCACTTTTTGCCTGTAATTTCAGGAGACCCATAGTCTGAACCAGTTTACGGCTCTGGGTTAAGATCTTCTTCTCTAGATTATTTCCAAATATACCACTCCATCAAGACTCATGGACTTAATGATTTAACTTGTAATGAAACAAGGGTGCAATGAAATGCCAATGGACTGATATTTACAATGGGTATATCAGGGACCTTCTAAATGGGTAAGGCAGGAAGAGGTTGAATTTGAGAGACTAGATGGGATCAATGGGCACTAAGGCATGAGCAGCAGGGTGGACTGGGCAGGGGACTCTTACTGGTGTGAAAAAGATCAGGGACAGGGAGGAAGAACAAGTCTAGAAATATTGGGAAGGGTGGAAAACAAATACAGAGAGCTGAGGGGTCGAGTGTATTAATCTGGTAGCAACAGAAGGCTGGTTCAGACTTGCAGGAGGGGCCATCCCTACTGCATGTTATGGAGAAGATTCTGGCAAGCAGTGGCCTGATAGGGAAGTCACAAGAAAGGAAAAAGCTAGATTGAAATGGAGTCCCAGGCACATGACCCAGGGTGGTTGCAGTAGGACTTACAGGGAAAGAAACAGAAAGAGGGGCCGGAGTGATAGTCCAGCGGGTAGGGCGTTTGCCTTGTGCGCAGCCGACCTGGGTTCGATCCCCGGCATCCCATATGGTCCCCTGAGCACAGCCAGGAGTAATTCCTGAGTGCAGAGCCAAGAGTAAACCCTGAGCATCGCCGGGTGTGACCAAAAAAAAGCAAAACAAACAAACAAAAAGAAACAGAAAGATAAGCAATATTACATTCAGGAGTGGGAGGTCTCAGAACCTTACTGATAGAAAATATCAGTAAGACAGTCTATCCCAGAAAGAGTCATTCCTGAGTTTCAGCAGAAGCCCGACTTCTGAAGGAAAGGGCCCTGCTAAGCCAGGGGCAAGTGGTTGGAACTGGTGAGAGCCCTGTCTGTAGTTCCAGAGACAAAGTCTAGAAGCAGCTTCACCTGTGTTTGGTGTAGCAAACTTTTATGATGATTTGATAAATAAAAAAGTTGGATAGGCCAGAAGGATGGCTCTAACATAGAGTAATGAGGCCAGGAGGATGGCTCTAGCATAGAGTAATGAGGCCAGGAGGATTGCTCTAACATAGAGTAATGAGGCCAGGAGGATGGCTCTAGCATAGAGTAATGAGGCCAGGAGGATGGCTCTAGCATAGAGCACATGTCAGCTCCCCAAGTTGCACGTGCTCCCTCCCCACCCCTGCCATGCCCACCGTGAGCCTGGTGAGAGCTGGGCACAACCACTGATCACTGAGATGATCACATCTGCTGGGTGAAGCTTCATCAAACATTATTCTAAGGAAGAAGAGGGGGAAAGGCTGGACAGACTTCCACAGATCTAAGTAAACTTTGTCAGCATCTTAACCATTAATGCAGCTAAAATAAAATTGTCTAGGTATCAATGCAAGAGGTCCACCTGATGTAAATTCTTCTTTGCTTCATTTAGCTTCGATTCTAATTCCATAACCTTCTTTTGTAATCTAATAACAGATGTCCACTTTTTTTCCAAAAGGCCAGCATACTTCTTATCTAATTCTTTATTCATATCTAATTCAGCTTCCTTCTTAAAAACGGAATATGCCTCTTCATAGCCATTTGAACGAAGATAATCTGCTATAGCTCGGTTTTGTTCAGGCAGAGCCTGGCAAGCTACCCGTGTCGTATTTGATATGCCAAATACCAGTAACAATTATAGAGCTCATTCCCATGACCTGATGGAATGGTTTGAGGCTCTTTATGTTCCTGGAGCGAGCAGGTGCCCTTGGACTCTACTTGGTCATATGGAGATGTTACTGGTGCCCGCTCAAGCAAATCGATAATGAATGGGAAGACAGTGATACCACTCCATCACCTCCACTGTCCCCCAAAGTATTCAGCCCCTCTTCTTCCATACTTTTAGAAATGTGATCTAAATCATAGCTTTTCTTTTCTGTTTTCATTTCATTCCTTTACTGTTTTGTTTTTCAACTTCTATTAATCCAGGAGCCAGTGCGCCCTGTACACTCACTGTACCTCATGCATGAAGGAGCCCCCTTTGGGTTGTCTTCTGCCCTCCCTAGTCTGAAAAAATGCTGTCAGGGAGAAAATCAATGATCTTTCTAAACTGTTTCCAGTGCCAGGACTGAACTGGCTTTACCCAACAAAATGAGTTGATGGTATTGCCTCCAAATCTTTGATATTCTCAAATCAGACAGAGGCAGAGATTCAGACAGGATGGTTATGCCCTTTCAGACACTGACTTCTCAGATGCGTCAGTCTGCTCTGACTCTTCTCCAGGAGGCTGAGCTCAGCTTCAGCAGCAACCCCGAGCTTGACGAGTTACCCAGATGTCAGAGTCTCCTGCACCATCACAGAACAGGAATTCCCTTTCCTGAACCCCTTTCTGAACACTGCTTGTCCAGGTCACCTTCCCCTCCTTCGCACTAGAGCAGGTATTCAGGCACCACTGGTCTTCAGCACTTTCCGCAACGTTTTAAATCTACTCATTTGGTGTTAGAACATCATATGCATTAAAGCTTGTCATTAACAAAATAAATTATGATACCTAAAATTAAAAACTGAGGAAAAGATAAATAAGAACAATTTTTAAATGCAGTTTATGAGTTGGAAAGATAGTACCTGCCTAGCACGTGGCTATAGCCACAATACAGGTTTAAACCCCAGATCTGCATGTGGACACTCCAGTGCCACCAAGCAGAGCCCCCTGAGCAGGAGCAGCACCCGAGCATTTCTGGGTATGGCCCCAAATGGCAAGTTTCTTAAATCCTTCTTTCAACATTTGAAATTTGGACTCCTCTCTTCTGTTTGCCCTTCTCAGACACTTCCTTTGTACCCTTTCCATCTCCACCTCTCTACTTTGGAATCTGTCCTATAAATTTAGTCCTGGGTGACTGTCCACATCAAACAGTTGCAAATATTTATTCTTAAATTATTAACTTACATTTTCTCTCCAGAGATAGACTGTGGACAATTAGTCTGTCTTCAAAGCTAACCTCTTTGTTCCATCCAAACGACTCACCTTCTCTATTTTCTTTCCTGTTTTGGCTTGTCCCAGTGGTATTGTCTTCTCCTGAATTGCCAATGGCTCATTTGAAATGTTATTTAGATTTGCCTGTTCTCTTTCAACCGCCCACACCCTATGCCTAGATGACAAGTGTCTTAAAACGAAAACACTTTCTTACATATTATAAATCAAGCACTTTCCTAAGGCACTTTCAGACATCATCTGCTTTAATATTTATACCTTCTGCACATGTCTGACTCTGATATCCACATCACGGCATGCAGACAGTGAGGATTAGGCTCTCTGGACATGAAGTTACTTACACTACCAGGACTAAAATCCAGAATGTTTCATGTAGAACCCATGAAGTAACTGCTCCTCTTCCCGTGCCCCTGGTTCCTCTCTCCTTTCTTCTTCAGGATGCACTGAAGTTTCCAGAGTCTCTTTCAGCAGGTGCTCCTGCAGGAGGAGGAGGGAGATGCACTGAGCACATATTACTGCATGGTCCTTCACAGGGCAGCTGAAACTGTGCCCCCTTTGTGTCGACCTGCTCAGACCCTCTTAACCAGAGGACTCGGCTTAGCTCCAGCATCAACTCTGAGCTCAGCTGACTCCCTTGAGTTCAGGATCTCCTTCACTTCCACAGGGTAATGATCCCCTTTGCTAGCCCCCCAGTCTGGAGTCCTGACTGATGGAGCACCTCCCATCCTTCCCACCAGGGACTCGTACTTAGGCACTGCATCCACAGTGGTCTCTGGCACTTTTCAAACCCACGGTTTTTCAAATAACTTTTTCAAATGACTTTGAAACATGGTATTTCATTTGAAATACCCACCTCATCAACCCATATGCTCTCTGTGTCCCCACACCAGCCAGGATTTCTGTCCACTTTCTCTAGTTAACCCAGTGAAGTGAAGCCCTTGGATTGCCTTTCGATTTCCTCCTGCAAGGCTTCACCTCACGTGTCTGCTGCATCCCCTTGCTTTTCTTAGCTGACTTAATTTTAAGCCCTACCTCAAATTATGTTTCTTCCTTAACGCCTCCTTTAACAATCCAAATCCTCTTTTCCACAACTCTTGAACTGGTATTCTGCTCCATATCACTTATCTGCTGCTATGATCATATTGCAAGATGTTCATTTACAGATTAAGAAGGGAATTTCTAGGCAGTATTTTCCAGAACAAAGGAGAATTTTTCTGAAGATGAAAATGTTTCTGAAAGAGTATTTTTTGGAAGATGAAACTTTTTAGTTTCGCTCTTAGAATATAGAGCCAATTCGCAGCCCTCTAAGTGACGCCATCCATCCTGAATACATTTAAGATACTAGATTTTAGGGCAGGACTCTGACTCAAGTGCTAGAGCACATGCTTCATATATACAAGGTCCTAAGTTTGATCCCCTGGCACTACTAGGTATGACCCCTATATATATTAAGGGGAAAAAAGACTCAGGGTTGGAGTGATAGTACAGTGGGTAGGGCACTGCCTTCCACGTGGTCAAGCAAGGTTCAATCCCTAACACTTCATATGGTCCGCTGAGTGCAGAGCTATGAGTAAGCCCTGAGTACAGCCAGGTGTGACCACAAGAGATTAAAAAAAAACATAAAATATACTCAGCTATATAACTTCTGTATAATATACTGCATAAATCTTTATAATATTTATTGTATATCATTCATGTGTGACAGCTTTTCTTTTTCAGCAAATGTTTCTAGAGGGCAAGAAACTTGTCACAAGCCTGTATCTTATACGACATATAAAACAGTGCCTTCATCATTAACCCATTGATAATTTTCAGTTCAGAATGAGATCTAATATCAAACGTTCACTTATCCATTATGTTCATATAAAAGCAAAAACAAGTCATTTTAAGGTTAAGAATCATCTTCCTTATTTTGTTCACATAAAACAATTGTTTATTCATGCTAAAAAGTAAAATGCCAAAACTTTCCAAAGTACAATACTAAAATGTTTGTCTCAGCGGCACATCTGAATGCTAGTAGTTGGAGATACGTTATATTAAGAATCTAAAGTAACAACAACAAAAACTAAAGAAGACCCAAAAAACCAATAACTGTGATGAGACTACTTCTACATTAGAAATCTCACAGCAATTTTAAAAGAAAGCGGATATAGTGGATATAGTGGTATTTATCTACTCTCAGTGTATTGCTCTGTGTGTAGAACTGTTTACTTTCCTCGCCTCACTTTCTTATATTATCATAAATTAAAATTTCAACTTTTTAATAAGCACCTCGGCACTGATTTACCCTAACACTAAAACTGTTTCCTCCCCAGAGTTGAACCTTGTTCTCCACTTCAAAGCTTAAAGTTGAAAGCACGTAATTGTACTTGGTAGATGTAACTGTGATAGTATATAGTCACAATTGTAGCAAAAAAATAAAAAGCATTGTAAGCACATTTAAGCACATCTGTAAGCACATACTAAAAATTTGTACATCAGGATTCATAATTGGGATTCAAGATATATAGTTCGAGTATAATAAAAACATAAATACTGAAAAGTGTGACAATAAATAATGTATTCTCTTCCAAGAGCTTGAACTATTTATTTTTCCTCTACAGTGACCAAGAAAGAAGAAGTAAAAATAATTATCGTGAAACGCTATAGAATAGGTTTAGATGAAAAATATGAAGTAACCAAAAAAGTGGTCTTTGAAGGATCTGCAGAAGATTGATGGAAAAGAAGCAGATACAGTAAGTTATGGTTTGTAAGAGGAATATGAATCTTTCTGTTTTTCTATAGCCTGCTTTGTGTATTCTTGGCACTATTAAGTGCTAAGGCTGTATATTGTACTTCAGTGATTTGTTCTATTCTACTGGAACAATACAATGGGGGTTTTGTTCTGGTTTTGTTTTGTTTTGAGGGGCAAGGGACGGCACTGATGAGTCACTCCCAGCAGTGTTCAAGGACCATTCCTGCCTTTGTGTTCAGTAATGCCTTTGTGCCAGCAACTGGCAGTGCTTGGGGAACTGTATGCCATGCTGGGCATTCAAACTAGGGTTGGTGGAATACAAAGCAAGCAGCTTAACCCCTGCTCTAGCACTCCACCCACTTTTGTTCTATTTCTTGTTATTTACATTTTAATAATATCTGTTTTTAAGGGAATACTTTAAAACATCTTTCCAAGCTGCTTATCTATGTTTGTTAGAGTGTGGGGTCACAACCAGCAGTGCTCAGGAGCTAATCCTGAACATGTACTCCTAGCAGTGCTTGGGGGACGCGGCACTCCAGGTTAAGGTTATTGTATGCAAGGCAAGTACCTCAACTCTTGTACTAGCTCTCCAGTTTTTCTGAGGTCTTCTAAACAAATTAAACACAATCTCCGGTCAATCCCAAAACTTGAAATAAATTATGTTTCTACCATCATCTTCTTGACACTCAAATTTCTCCATAAATTTTGGAATTCCAGTGCCCAATAGTCAGTATAACAATAAGGTGCTTGCCTTACATAACTAATTCAGTTTGGATCCCTGCTACCCCATACAGTCCCCATGAGTACCACCAGAAATGATTCCTGAGTGCAGAACCAAGACTAAGCCATGAACATCTCTGGATCTCGTGTTCTTCAGGTTTACTGTCAATTCCATTTGATTCTCCAAAAGGATAAATAACTCTTGGGGAAAAAACCTTTATGGTGGAAAGGTGGGGAAAGGGTGTGTACCCAATCTCCTCACACTTGTCCAATTTGAAACAGTGTTCCCAGCCTCTCTTTGAACTCCTCTACCAATGAATAATTCAGAGAAGTCCATTCCTTTTCTGAATTGCCATAGTTATTTTTTTTATTCTGAATTATGCTGGATGATCTATATATCTGAAGAGTAGTTCTCTAAAGACTTCTTCTCTGTGGATAAAATTAAAAGATCTTAGCTGTTCGAGGACTTTCCACTTCTCTCTGTAACTGAATCCTCAGGAGTCAGCATATATCATATTTTTTCTCAATAGCAATGACACAGTTTTAAATAAAGCGATTTCAAGCCAGAAAGTTGTCAACTTTAAAATGGAATGGAATCGAAATTGCAGTCAATTTATAAAACAGAAATCAAATGACTGGGGATTTGAAGATTGACATGATGCAATGGGAGAGAGACTCCTGTAGCAAAAATGGTTTTGGGCTGATTGAGATCTTGGTTCTTCTTCTGGCTCTGCCTGTAACACCATGTGTTAGCCTGAGTTCACTCTCTGGAAACTATTATCCTGGCTATGTACAAAAGACTACTGACTTCTCTGGGAGAGCTGCTTTTAGCTCTAGGTTTTATTGAAGGTAAAAGAGAGAGAGAGAGAGAAAGAGAGAGAGAGAGATGGAGGGTAGGGGGAGAGAAAAGATGGGGGAAAGTGAAGAAAGGAGGAAATTAAGGTAAGAAAGTAGGGAAGGAGGGACTTTGTTCTGTTGTATTTGTATTATACTGTATTATTGTATTTGTATTCTGTTCTTGTTTTGTGCTAAGAATTTCATTGTTGGGTGAAATCAGAAAAATTAATCCTTTCTCTGTATCTCAGAAGTACTAAGGATATTTTCTACAGCATAAGGGTAAAGTATCTCAGAGAAGAAATTATATAAGCAATATGGTTTGTGGGGGCCGAGCAATAACACAGTGGGTGGGGCGTTCGCCTTGCACACAGCCAACCCGGTTTGATACTCGGCATCCCACATGGTCCTCTGAGCACTGCCAGGAGTAATTCCTGAATGCATAGCCAGGAGTAATCCCTGAGCATTACTGGCTGTGACCCAAAAAAGAAAAAAAAAAAAAAAAAAAGAAATATGATTCGGATCTGATGATGTAGTAAGTGTTATTTACCTTTATTGGAATTCTCTACAGAAGTCTTGCAATGATGAAAACAATTTCATGTGTATGCCCAGTATCTAAAATCACTTCACTTTTGTACATTTTATTTGTAAAACTTTATAATTTTTAGTAGTATGAAACAATGTAATATTAACTAGTAATATGAGAATATGAGATAGATTGGGGGAAATAACTATTACTTTATTAAGCCACAAGCTAGAAAATTTATATGACTAATTACATATAAAATGTTATAGGACATTTACCTAAAATGAGGAAATTGTGGGTGAGATCAGATGAGTATTTTGTCCATGGCCAACCAGAGAGTCAAGTGGTTCTTTAACTTCAAAACTGTTAGAAAAAAACCTCCAAAACATGGAAGAAGATAGAAACTAAAGACTAAAATAAACTGAAATTAGAACAAGTGAAAATAAATAACATGTTCTTTTTCTTATCTCCCGAAAAAATTTCTACTTGGAAAGTAAATATGAAAATTCATAAAGTTTTTAAATATGTTTATATACTACATGGTAGTGAATTAATAATGCTCTGATCTGGGGGCTGGATTTACAACACAGCGGGTAGGGCATTGCCTTGCATGGAGCCAACCTGGGTTTTTGTTTTTGGGGTTTTTTTAATATTTTATTATACCGCCATGAGATATACAATTACAAAGATGTTCATGTTTGGTTTTCAGTCATACAGTGTTCCAGCACCAGTGCCCATCGGGAAATCGCCACCAGTGTCCCCAGTTCCCTCCCCTCCCCCTAGCCTGCATATTTGGCAGGCACTTTGCCCTCTTCTCTCTCTCTTTCTCTGTTTCTGTCTCTTTCTGTCTCTGTCTCTCTGTCTCTGTCTCTGTCTCTCTCTCTCTTCCTTCTCTTATATATTGTGGTTTGCAATACATACATTTGAAGTCCAACCTGGGTTTGATCCCTGCATCCCATATGGTCCCCTGAGCACTTCCAGTAGTAATTCCCATGTGCAGAACCAGGAGTAACCTCTGAGCTTTGCTAGGTATAACCCAAAATGATTTTTAAAAAAAACTGATAACCTCCCTGTCAGTTAGAGCAATATTTTCTTTCTTTTCTCTTTTCTAAAGGGCTGCTTTAGATCAGCTCAATACACACATTTGTTGAGAACTTAATATTTGCCAGAGATAAACATTAGGAGCACAAAGATAAGTAATGTAATCTCTACTCTCAAGGACAGTTACTAGTTAAATAACAAACATGACAGCGCTTAATATTGTATAAAAGCAAAGAATCATTATTGCTATTATTAGTAACTGTAGCTGTTGATGAGATGTTGCTGAGAGATCTCTGTTGGTCAGGGTTGCAGAGATGAGACCTCGCCGACGAGACATGTATTTATTAATTTTTAATAATTATCATTGGCCGGAGGGACAGTGCTCGATCTCAGCTAGCGGACACACAACGACCCCAATTTCTTATATACCCAAGAGGATCAAAAAACAACACAAGTTAGAGTCAAGTGTACATAGTTTTATACTACAAAGGCATTCCACATGATTAGGGAAGCAGACCATTAGGAGATAAACAGGTAGGAGCTAAACTTGCAGGGGTTGCTCTCAAGGTAAGGTGAGAAACAAACAGGAGAGGTGTAACGGGTTACAAATGTAGCCTTCCTGACTAGCCCAAGATGGCAAGGCCTTATCTGGCTCTGCTTTAGAGAGACAGAACACAGGAAAAACCTGTTTCCTGTCTGTGTCCCAGGAAGCATCACTAGACTCCATCTTTGACTAGCTTCAGCCAACAAGGAGATGAGATGCAGGGAAATGACCCAAGATAGCAGGGACCGTGGTTCTGCTCAGAGGAGACAGTGCCGCCAGGGATGCCGCATCCTTTCTTCCTTGGGAGTCAGCCTGTGCCAGGAAACGGGTGTATCTGTCAACAGGCAGTGTCCATCAGACCTTAGCATATCCTTTGATCTGCTTTCCACCAACAAGTAGCAATTAATATAATGTAATCTTTAATGTATACATTTTTTGAAACAGGTCCGCTAGAACTATAATGAGTCAACTAATCCTATAAGAAATCCTGTTGGTACCTCATCAGTTTTAAATGCTCTAACAGGGGCTAGAGCGATAGCACAGCAGGTAGGGCATTTGTCTTGCATGCGCCAACCCAGGTTCAATCCCTGGCATCCCATATGGTCCCCAAGCTTGGCTAAGAGTAATTCCTGAGTGAAGAGCTAGGAGTAACTCCTGAGCATCGCTGGGTGTGACCCCAAATAAAAATAAGATCTAACACTCTTTGCTATAAACATCAAAGTTAATTTCTTGTGGGGAAGCACAGTGATAGTAGTGACAGCAGGTACGGCATTTGTGTTGCATGTGCTGACACATGACCAATCCCTGACATACCATGTGGTCCCCCTCACTACCAGGAGTGATTCCTGAGCACAGAACAAGGACTAAGCCCTAAGCTCCACTGGATGTGGTGACAAAACAAACGAATAAAATGAAAAATAATTTCTTGCTATTAAATTCAGAATCAGAAAGTTAATAATCTAGTTGAAAAAGGAGAATCTAGTCTACTGTTCAGAAGTCTGTAACTGGGCTTATACTCAGTTAAAATAAAATAATAGAATAAAACATTCTATTGTTAAATAGAATAAAACATATTCTATTGTTTTCTGCTTAGATGTAATATGTTTGAAGCAGCAAACGCTGGAAAGCTGTTGTAAATTTTGAAAATATGTTGTATTTTCAAATAGGTTATAATACAATAATAAGCATATACAAAGGAATGCAGCTATTTTCCTGTCTGCAGTGAATTAATATCTCCTTTTTCTCTTCTAGGACAATCCATTTTTTGATCTGCACTTCAAAAAAGTGTACCGTTTGGAGGCATATAGTTGTGCTTCTAAATATGCCTTTGCTCGAACTGTGAATAAGCTTAATCATGTGTATCTTAAAAAGGACTTACAGCTTGTGAACTTTGATTCTACTCACATTAATGATGATTCCATTTGGTCTTCCAACAACAAGGATTGCTTGGTTCTTATGAGAATATGCTTTTATGCTTTCAATCTTGTGTGCTTGTCTTTGTGTCCTCTGCCACTCTGAAGAATTGTGTTTCTTCATCAGTGTTTAGTGAAAGAAATTTCCCTAAACAAAGACATGACTTTGTTTTCTCTAATTTTTATGAAAATAAAGTAATGTTTTGTGGGTTATAATGAAATGTGTTTTTAAACCAATCATTCAACAAAGGATTTTTGCCAATGTGTTTCTTTCTAAATGTGGAAGAGGTTGGAAGTTTGGCTTAAATTAGTATGTTATGAACTAGTACAGTGAATCATCTATAAAAGTCTACAATGGACAGACATCCCATGTTCAAGTTAGGAAGATTTAAAGATGTTAATACTTTTCAGAGCAGCCTACAGTTTCTGTGCAATTTCTCCCAAAATTTCAATGTCATTTTTTGGGCAGAAGTTGAAAAGTCTTATCTTTAATCACAAAAAAATTAAAGTGTCCCCAATTAGTCCATCTTAAAAGGAAATACAACTTTAGAGAACCCACAACTCCCAGTTTCAAACTTTAATAAAAGCGACAGTAATCAATAACAGTGTGGTACTAGCATAAGAATAGACCATAAATAGATGGAATTATGATTAAAAAATAAACCCACACATCTTTGTTCGATCGATTTTTGACAAGGGTGCCAAGTCCATTTAAGAGGAAACTGTGGATCCGAGCGATAGTTTAGCAGGTAGGGGATTTGTTCTGCATGTGGCCAACCCTGTTCAGTCCCTGCCATCCCCAGACCAACTCCGGGAGTGATTCCTGAGTGCAGAATCAAGAGTGAATCCTGAGCACAGCCAGGTGTGGCTGCCAAAAACAAAAATATAAAACTAACAATAATAATAATAAATTTTAACAAATATTAAGAAAGGAAATTATAATATTTAATGCATGGTGCTAAGACAACTTTATTCATATACAAATGATTGATGTTGTACCTCTATTTTATACTGTACACAAAAATCAATTTAATGGATCAAAATCTTGTTCACATGCAAACAACTGATGCTTTATTTTATACCATACACAAAAATCAATTTAATGGTCAAATACCTAAGGCCTGAAACCATAAAACTTCTAGGAGAAAACATAAAAAATAAACTTACGGATATTTTATTTGACCATGGATTCTAATGACATCAAAAGGATGAGAAACAAAGAAAAAATTAAATTGGAATTCACCAAAATGACATTTGTACTAAAGGATATTATCAAGAAAATGGAAAAAAAATCCAGAACAGAAGAAACTATTTGAATTCATGTGTCTGATAAGGATTCAATACCCAGAATAAATAGAAAAAACACCATTCATTAGCAAAAAGACAATCCAGTTTTGAAAATGGACATGGAATTTGAAGAGGCATTTTTCCAAAGAAGTTATGCAATAAACACAAGAAAAGATATTCAACATTATTAGTCAAATTCAAATCAAAATTAAATGTTACCTTGTACCTACTGAGATGACTATTAAAAAAGATTAAGTTAAAGTGTTGATAAAGTTATAGAAAAATTGAAACTGTTTTTTATTGCTGGAGGCAGGTATGTGGCATTGTGAGCATGGCGGAATGGAGAATTATTGCTGAATTATTATGGTTACACAATAATTGGAGGATAAAAAAATTTAGAAAAACTAAACTTTGGTGTGACAATTGTACAACATTGTGAATTTCATTGATGCTGCTTAATTGTATACTTTAAAATGAGTCAATGTATATAATGTTAATGCTTTATCAGAGTTAAAAAATAATAATGTGGTCATTGCTATATAAATAATCAAAGCATATAGTTTTAGTGAGTGAAGTTTATGTACATGAACCAAATCTCAATAAAGTCATAGGGGAAAAAAACAAAAGAATTATCTTGATTAAGTCTACTAGAAGAAAATGTGAGTAAATTTTTTTTATAAACTAAAAGTGAAGAAAACTTTCCTAGCCACCACTCAAATCCATAAAAGAGAAAATCATTTTAATTTTATAAATATAGAAATCCTTTTTGTGACAAAAAAGATAAATAGGAGAATAATAAATGCCAATCTGGAAAAGTATTGCAAATTTATATAACAATATACTATACACTATACTATACTATATATACAATTTATATACAATATACTAATATCTTTCAAGTAGAGAGTGCTTCTAAAATTGAGAAGTTAATAAAAGATCAGTAGCCCAATCTTGGCAAAAGTTGTGATCAGAGTTCATAGGGGGAATCCCAGATCTTACTTATAAGATTGGCAAAAAATCTAAAAATTTGACACTATTCCATTCAATATGGGAAAGTAGTTTTTCTCATTGATTGTATTGAACTTCAAGATGATACAATCCCATAAGAGGATTGACAAGTCTTGCAAAACTATCACTTGTATCGCTTGTATCACTTGTCTTCCCGTTATTCATCGATTTACTTGAGCGGGCACCAGTAACATCTCCATACGTCCTGTCGCAAGCAAGTGTAGCCCAAGGGCATCTGTTTGCTTCAGGAACAAGAGCCTCAAACCATTCCTTCAGGTCATGGGAATGAGGTCCAAATTGTTACTGGTTTTTGGCATATCAAATAAAACACGGGAGCTTGCCAGGCTCTGCCGTGTAATAAATAAAAGGTATGAAAAGTTATCCCGCTTGGGATGGAAGAGACGCACATTGGGCAGGGCACTTGCCTTGTACCCCACCACCCCTGGCGTTGATCCCTGCTTTTTAACTTGCTCATGAAATCATGGTAGAACTAATAGAACTAGAAAATTACCATTCTGCAAACACTAATGAAACAGTGAATTTAGGCAATGATTATCAATAAAGGCTAGAGCAGTCAGTGAGTGGCTATTGGAACTTATAAAAGGGCCCAAACTACCCTACCTGAACCCAGTGAGTAATCTTAGGGTCATTGGAAGTGGGTGGGCCTGCCTTAAATAATCATGATGTGAGAAAGTAAAAATATACAACACTCCCCAGTGAAAGTGTTTATGTAAAAAGGCACATGAATTCAACCAAGTATGCTTAACTACTGAGTTTTAGATAATATGGTGAATAAGGAGTAAATCAAATGATACCCAAGAACAGACATTGTGTCAAGTTCACCAAGAAAATCCTATAACTCCAATGATTCAGTCCTAACAAATAAAGCGGTGGAGGTAACATTACTTATTATTATTTATTAAAACCAAAGTCTTAAGGAATATGTCACCCAAATATATTTCATAAACTTTGCTTTGACCTTGATTTGAACATCCCAAGTATAAAGAGATACGTTTAAATAACCAGGAAATTTTAATTCTGAGAGTAGGGCCAGATCAATGGCACAACAGATAGGTGCTTGCCTTGCATGCAGTAGACCTGGGTTCGATCCCTGGCATCCCATATGGTCCCTTGAGCACCACCAGGAGTAATTCCTGAGTGCAGTCAGGAGTAAATACCTAAAAAAAAAAAGAGTAAATACCTGATCATCCCTAGGTGTAATGTCCTCCAAAATAAACAAACAAAAGCCCGAAAGTCAAAAAATAAATTCTGAGGGTATTGTGTGCTAAAAAAAATGACAATTTTCAATGTGATAGTGATGAGGCTGACGAGAGAGAAGTCCGAATGTGGAAAATGGAGGCCCTCATGGAGTGGGGGGGTCGTCTGGCTTGTTGCGAGGCTCTGCTGGGATGGTGGGCCAGGATTAGAACCCACCATCCCTCCCGGGCACCCTCATGAGCGGCTGGTCACAGGGGAGAGTCAGTAGCAGCTCTGCCCCATGTCTGCGAAGTCTCTGGACCGGCATACCTGAGCCGGATTTAAGAAAGACTGCTGTAGGGTGGAACTCGATGAGCCAGGCGCTGATAGGCTGGTCTGCTGGGTGGAGGTCTGATGAGAGAGAAGTCCGGATGTGGAAAATGGAGGCCCTCATGGAGTGAGGGTCGTCAAGCTTGTTGCGAGGCTCTGCTGGGATGGTGGGCCAGGACTAGAACCCACCATCCCTCCCGGGCACCTCGTGAGCAGCTGGTCACAGGGAGAGTCAGTAGCAGCTCTGCCCCATGTCTGCGAGTCAGACCTCCACCCAGCAGACCAGCCTATCAGCGCCTGGCTCATCGAGTTCCACCCCTGCAGCAGTCTTTCTTAAATCCTGCAGCAGTCTTTCTTAAATCCGGCTCAGGTATGCTGGTCCAGAGACTCGCAGACATGGGGCAGAGCTGCTACTGACTCTCCCTGTGACCAGCTGCTCACGAGGTGCCCGGGAGGGATGGTGGGTTCTAATCCTGGCCCACCATCCCAGCAGAGCCTCGCAACAAGCCAGATGACCCCCCACTCCATGAGGGCCTCCATTTTCCACATCCGGACTCTCTCTCGTCAGACCTCCACCCAGCAGACCAGCCTATCAGCGCCTGGCTCGCGTGGCAAAGCGGCCGCGTGGTTCATCAATGAATGCTGGACTTGGAGATGCCTACAAGAGTATGCTACCTGCACGGCAGAGCCTGGCAAGCTACCCATGTTGTATTTGATATATATGCCAAATACCAGTAACAATTATAGACTCATTCCGGAATGGATTGAGGCTCTTTATGTTTCTGGAGCAAGCAGATGCCTTGGGCTCTACTGGCATGAGACAGGACATATGGAGATGTTACTGGGGCCTGCTCGGAGCAAATCGATGATGAACGGGAAGACAGTGATACAGTGATACAGTGATGAGGCTAGTATATTTTTAAGAAGTCATTATAGGGGCTGGACTGGTAGGCGCAGCAGGTAGGGCATTTGCCTTGCATGTGGCCAACTCGGGTTCAATCCCCACCATCCCATAAGGTCCCCTGAGCACTGCCAGGAGTAATTCCTGAGCAAAGAGCCAGGACTAACCCCTGAGCATCGCGGGTGTGACGCAAGAAAAAAAAAAGTCATTATAAATTAGATAAGAATTTGGTACTGGAATATTTACTGGCAATGTGAATTCAGTATTGGGATATTTACTGGTAATGGCATGAAGTGGGAACATTTATGCTTTTTTAAAATACTTCAGAAGAGAAAAATGTGGAGCAATTAAAAATAGAACAAGTTTGATCATTTTGAAACAGGATGAATGATAATTCCACCAGATTCTATTAAGCAACTCTCTCTTTGGATATATTTTACATTTTTCATAATAAAACATATAAAAATCATCTATCATCCCAAAATGAAGGTTGAAGATAATTTTGAGATACTGTTCTCTGATAATGGATGCCAGCCTTCTTCAAGAAAGGCTGGGGCAGTAAAAACACTTGACTGAGCCCAGAACATCCTGTGCTGAACTGCAAGTGCTGGGGGAGAAAAAGATCAGAACCCAAAGCACAGGGGACAACTTGATATAGCGTCCAATGGCTAGGCAAAGCAATTTGAGGAACAAAATAAACAACTGGAATATAACTCAAAGACTAAAGTTAATATCTAACAGTCCGTACCAATAGAGAAAGGGGCCAACATTTCTTTATGACAGAAATCCTACAGTGAAAAAAAAGTATAAGGAAAAGTATTATTTATAGGAAAATGAAGGAAATGAGCCACCATTTCAACCACTGCTGCCAGGGGAGCCAGGGATGGAGTCTATGCCTTCAACGAGAGAAAAGTGGCCTGAGGCGGGGCGCCAGGGCACCCAGGAATCAACAAACAGATGGGAAAATCAGAGAGTGGCTTATACAGAAACAAAGCAAGAGCCACGGGAACAGACAATATCCAAAGGGAAAAATAATTCTTAGATTCCAAACACAAAATTGAATTTACCTAGATGGAGGGTTGGGCTTAATGGGACCAGTTTCTGTGATGGAGAAATATTGACATATTGGTGGTGGATGTGATGTTATATTGCTCCTAAAACAATAGAAACGTTTACATGCTGCCTCACTGGAAAATACACTTCAAGACTAAGTAAGGTGACTGTTGAGGCTCTGGGAAGAACCTGCAGTGCAGGACTCCGAGACCCTTCCGAAATCTTCTATGACGCACCTTTCCCTGGGACAATGGCCGTATGCACCACCATTCAGGGATGAGTGCCAGTGGGCCACACTAGCGACCCGCACCTCCTCCTCAGCCCCCGGCCCCTCAGGGCCCACTGCGGCAGCACAGACACATCCATGGGGTGCCCATGACCTTCTGCTTGGGCTGCAAGAACGCAGAGCTGCTGTTTGCTGAACTGGCGAGCAACTCGGCTGTAGACAGGTCCTGGCTTCCGTGTTTTCTAGCAATGGGCTGCGAAGGGCTCAGGAGAGCTCGAGAGAGGGGCTTCAGCACAAGGCCCAGGAGAGGCTCTGTGCCCAGACCTCGCCTTTCCCGAGACCTTTCGGAACCTGCCCCAAGAAGACCCCCGCGTCAGCAGCTCTTCATGCTGGTCACCTCCGCAGACGGGGTGCTGCACGTGCTCCAGGTGGTCCTGAGGTATCTGCTGATGCTGCCCGCCATGACCTACAACCCATATCTCTGCCTGGCGGTGGTGGTGGCCGGCGTCGGCTACTGGCTCTTTGGCGGGGAGAAGGGAAGGACGTGGAGTCACGGAATCACGACATGAATATGGTCCATAAGATTCACAGCGGAAACTGGATGAATGAACCCTCACATCCATTGCCCCTCCAGGATTCTGTGATGCCTCTGGATCGCGATTCTAAGGAGTCTGACTACTACTGAGCTAAAGAGGCAGCTGCTCCTGGGGACTTTTCCGACGAGGTGAAACACTCACAGGAGGTGAAGCCCTGGGCTGTCCGTGCCACTGGTGTCAGGCTCATTTTTTGTCTTGTGTAAGGCAAGGACCTGGCTTTCCTGTTGATATGCTTTTGATTACGGTTTATGCTTATGATGTTTTGTGGGTTTTCATTAGTCATGAAAATTGTCGCCCAGTGAACCTAGAACCCAAACTTCACAATAAAAGATTAGCGCTTCTGACCTCAAAAAAAATTTTTAATCAAACTCATGGGTAAGAATTGAAGTAAAATGGGATATTTGAATAGTCTCAAAATGTTCTAAAATATTTGTTGATTAAAAAGAAAAATATTGTAATTTTCCAGTGATGGATATCTGATGGAGATTCCCTTGACTAGAAGAGTAAGGTTCCCATCAACTTTAGTGTCATGACAGGGCAGCATGATCGTGTGTCGCTGTTCAGATGCACATAGCCTCTGACGTGTTCTTACCCCAGATCCATAATCTGAGTGTAACACAAGAAACATCAGACAAATCCACGCTGAGAGATACTCTACACAGTACCACCCTTCCAAAGCGTTAGGTTGTCAAATAGAATAACTGAGTGTGTTACATGGCTCAAGCTGTAAAACCAGTTCCACAGAGGACATTTTACCTATGAAGTTGATTGTCCCACAGTGCTGGAGAAAAACAGACCATATCCAGGTGATGGCACTGGCTCCATGGCATGGCTGTGAGAGAACGCTCTGGTGCAGTGTTTCTCATTGGCCGGAGCCTGGCTGTGCTCACCTGATATGCTCACATTGTCTTCTTTCTACTCAGGCATCTATGTCTAAATTTCCTCCCCTTAGGAGAACCCCAACCATAGGCAGATTCCATCCTAATGATCTCTTTTTACCTGAATTTTTTACAATAAAACCCTATCCCAAATGTTTATATTTTGAGGGACTAAGGGCTAAGATATGAACATATGATTGGGTGTGGGATGGGGCCACACAGATTCAGCCCCTACCTCTGAGGGAAAGATTAGAGGAGATTTAAAGAGATATGACAGGGCCGGGCGATAGCCCAGCGGGTAGGGCGTTTGCCTTGCAGGCTGGCTCATGCCGGCCTGGGTTCGACCCGGCATCCCATATGGTCCCCGAGCGCCACCGAGTAATTCCTGAGCACAGAGCCAGGGTAGCCCCTGAGCACGCGGGTGTGACCCAAAAAAAAAAAAGCAAAAAAAATAAATAAAATAAAGAGATATGACAACTGGGGCACCTGCCCCCTCGAGGTATTGCAGGTGTGCCTGTGGTGCCTGGCGTGTTGGTAGGTGGCAGACAGGAGATAGGCTTGCCTACATCCCCAAGGCTCTGCCCTGTGGACCCTGAATGGTGGATGGTCTGCCATAAGAAGAACAATATGCAGCAACGCAAGAGGCTTAGATAACAAAGTAGGCTAGGACCAGGTCCTTCCCAGGACCTTTCACATCTCTACAACAAAATGTCAATGTAGTTGTAACAAACTGGGGAGGTTGATGGGGAATGTGGAACTATAATGTCACATTAGAAATTACGATTGAATATACACATAGATAATTGCATCATAAACCATAACGCAAGTCACAAGGTGTAGGGGGAGAGCCAGATGGCATGGGGGAGAACTGCCATCTGGCTCTCCCTAGCTCAGCTGACCATGAGGCTCCCAGGAAGCAAGATGGGTTTTGGGTGTTGGCCCATCACCTCTGTAGGGCCTCGGAAGAAGCCAGATGAGACTCTCTCACCATAACAACCGCCATTTTTGTGGTCCAGACCCCACAGCTCATCAGAACCCATGCAAGAGAGATGCTGGTCTCAGGACCAGCTCAGAGCAGCTGAGTTCGAGCCCAGGTAGGCGGCTCTCGGAGGCGGAAGTCACTGGGCATTCCTGGGGATGAAGCTGGGGTCCCCATTCCCTCTCTGACCTATCCCAGAGGCCTGGTGGCCCCGCCCACAAACTGTCTCAGGGCTTTCGCCATGATGCAGAGACTCAGATGCACAGGGGAGAGCTGCCCTCCGGCTTGCCCCTAGCTCAGCTGACCATGAGACTCCCAGGAGGCAAGATGGGTTTTTTGGAATGGGACCATCACCTTGTAGGGCCTCAGAAGCAGCTGGATGAAACTCGCTCACCATAATAGCCGCCATTTTTGTGGTCCTGACCCAGTACATCAAACTAGTGGAACCAATCATGTTCTAGAATATATTACAATCTACAATGTGTAAGAAAGGAAAGCAAGAAGGAAAGAGAGAGAGAAAGGAGATAAAGAACCTGCCATCGAGGCAGGCTGGGGGAGGGGGAGGGAGGTCTGGACTTTGGTGATGGGAGATGGGCAGAGGTGGAGGGATGGGTGTTGGAACACTGTAGAATCAAAATTCAAACATGAACATCTTGTAATTGTATATTTAACAGTGGTATAATAAAATATTTAAAAAATATCACTGTGTGTTTTCCCGTTCATCATCTATTTGCTCAAGTGGGCACCAGTAACATCTCCATATGTCCTGTCTCATGCAAGTAGAGCCCAAGGGCATCTGCTTGCTCCAGGAACATAAAGAGCCTCAAACCATTCCATCAGGTCATGGGAATGAGGTCTATAATTGTTACTGGTATTTGGCATATCAAATACGACATGGGTAGCTTGCCAGGCTCTGCCGTACGGGTAGCATACTCTTGTAGTCATCTTAAAATCCAGCATTTATTGATGAACCGCGGGCCGCTTGTGGCCACATGAGCCAGGCTGTGATAGGCTGGTCTACTGGGTGGAGTTCTAACGAGCAGGAAGTCTGGATGTGGGAAATGGAGGCCCTCATGGAGTGGGGGGAGGTCGTATGGCTTGTTGTGAGGCTCTGCTGGGGTGGCAGGCCAGGGCTAGAACCCGCCATCCCTGCCGGGCACCTCATGAGCGGCTGGGCACAGGGAGAGCCAGTAGCAGCTCTGCCCCATGTCTGTGAGTCTCTGGATCAGCATACCTGGGCCGGATTAAAAAAGACTGCTGCAGGGCAGATCGCGATGAGCCGGGCTGTGATAGGCTGATCTACTGGGTGGAGTTCTGACGAGGGGGAAGTCCGGATGTGAAAAATAGAGGCCCTCATGGAGTGGGGGTCTTCTGGCTTGTTGTGAGGCTCTGCTGGGGTGGCGGGCCAGGGCTAGAACCCACCATCCCTGCCAGGCGCCTCATGAGCAGCTGGGCACAGGGAGAGCCAGTAGCAGCTCTGCCCCATGTCTGTGAGTCTCTGGATCAGCATACCTGGGCTGATATTTTTTTTATTTAAAAATAAATAAATAAAATAAAAAAATAAAGAGATATGACAATTAAGAGTTCTGTGGGATTCTGGATTTCACCCTGGAACTGAAAAAAGATATTGATGGAAAATTGGACACATTTGCATATCAGCTAAATTTAATTACAACTATACTAGGATAAATATTTTTAGTTTTATGATTCTCTGGGTGCTGAAACAGTGACCAATTGTGCATAGACATTAACCAGTTTCTCTCAGAAACAAACTAACTGCACCTTTACTTCTCATTCTCTGCTTACAGTGAGTGAAGCTGCAGAAACCTGCTCCCTTTAGATATGGTAGTTGGGGGGCCAGAGCAATAGCACAACGGGTAGGGCATTTGCCTTGCATGCGGCCGATCCGGGTTCGATCCCTGGTATCCCATATGGTCCCCCCAGCACCTCCAGGAGTAATTCCTGAGCAAAGAGCCAGGAGTAACCCCTGAGCATCTCCAGGTGTGACCCAAAAAGCAAAAAAGAAAAAAAAAATGTAGTAGTTGGGGATGCCTAGATCACCCTTTACCCCAGAGATTAGAGAGGACAGAGAAGGAAAGAAATCAAGAGAGGACAGAAGAGAAAGGGAAGCAATGGGTGAACAGGGATGAGGGCTCCAGTTATCCTGGTGATGTGGGAGAAGGGCACAGCCAGATAGCCAAAACACTCTCAAAACACTGGAACATCAGACCTACGCTGCAAGCACTGGGACTGTGTAATGTGCCTGTCAAAGTGAGGGCCTGAGACGATTACGGGAACACTGGGAGAGAGGCTGCCACTGGTGATGGGATGGGTGTTGAAATAGTGTATGCCTAAAACTCACTATCAATAACTTTTAAGATCACGGTTAATTAAATAAAAAATTATTTTTTAAAAAATCTTTTTGAAAAGAAATCATGCATATGTTCAACTAAAAAAATGGGAGAGCACCAATGGTCTAGGTCAATATTTTCAGCTGGTGAAGATTGCTTTACTTTTCGTCATCTTTACTCATGTTTCAGAACTGAAACATATTTCATAAGGATTTTCAGGATCAATGAACCAATTGCCTATGGTTTAGATGTAACCCAATAATTTATAATTGTAGTAACTTTTCCTCCTAGTGTTTACTATCCCTGAACAACTTATTCTATTCCCTGAACTCATATTCTCAACTATCAGAATATTGTCTTTTATCATGGACTCATCTTTCAGGAGAACACCAGGCAATAAAAGTGGCTGTAAAAGGCAAAAAGATACATATGATAACCTCTAAATGTATGTATTGCAATCCTCAATGTGTAAGAGAAGGAAGAGAGACAGAGAGAGAGAGAAAAAAAAGAAAGAGAGAAAAGAGTTAAAGAACCTGCCATAGAGGAAGGCAAGGGGAGGGAGGAGGGAATCAGGGACATAGGTGGTGGAAATGGGCACTGGTGGAGGGAAGGGTGCCGAACACTGCATGACCGATACCCAAACATGGACATCTTTGTAATTGTATATCTCATGTGGTGGTATAATAAAATATTTGTAAAAAGAATCACTACCAGGAAAAAACATTGTATACATTGTACATTGTATATTGTATACATTATACATTGTACATTGTATACAGTTCTAGACAGGTTCCAACTGATACCAGTAAGTCTAACAAGAAGCCAGAACAATCCACACATCATGCAGTCAGTCATTCTCAGCATCCAGACTCCATAGTTCCTCAGAGCTCCATCCAAGAGAAAACCTGATCTTTCCCCTCTAAGTTTCATCAGTAAATGCTCGAGATGAGAGCCTTTACTGAGACTATACCACCTAAACGGCAGAGCCTGGCAAGCTACCCATGTTTTATTTACTTGTTATGCCAAAAACTAGTAACTATTATGGACCTCAGTTCCATGACCTGAAGAATGGTTTCGGGCTCCCTCCTGCCCCTGGCGCAAGCAGATGCCCTTGGGTTACACTTGCTTGTGACAGGACTAATGGAGATGTTACTAGTGCCCACTCGAGAAATCGATGAGCAATGGGAAGACAGTGATACCAGGGGGAAAAAAAGTGGCTGTAAAATCATTGCTGAAAAGTTCCTGGAACTAAAGAGCGCTTGCTCCCAGATTCAGGAGGCCCAAAGACACCATCTAAAAAAGAAACCAATAAGTTGGGAAATGGGCACTGGTGGAGGGATGGGTGCTGGAACATTGTATGACCGAAACCCAAATATGAACATCATTTTTTTTTTTTGCTTTTTGGGTCACACCCGTCAATGCTCAGGGGTTACTCCTGACTCTGCACTCAGGAATTACTCCTGGCGGTGCTCGGGGGACCATATGGGATGCCGGGAATGGAACCTGGGCCGGCCTGGGCCGCCCTGGGGCGCCCGACGAGCAAGGCAAACACCCTGCCCACTGGGCTATCGCTCCGGCCCCCAAATATGAACATCTTATGAACGTCTTTGTCATTGTGTATCTCACGGTGGTATAAAATATTTAAAAAAAAATGAAAATAAAAAAAAAACATAACAGTAGTGGGGATTCTAGCCACTGAACACACCTCAGAGCCTAGAAAAAATTAAAAAATAAAATAAAAATAAAAAAAAATAAAAGAAACCCATAAGCATACTTCAAGAAATATCCTAGTCAAAATGACAAGAACCATAGAGAGAGATAGAATGCTGAAAGCAGCAAGATCAAAGAAGGAAATAACATACAAAAGGAAATTCCCTAAGTTTTACAGCAGATTTTTCAGAGGAAACACTACGGGCCCAAAGACAATGGTGGGATATCGTGAAAAGACTCAACGAAATGAAGACCTCACCAATAATTCTTTATCCAGCCAGACTAACATTCATATTTGAAAGAAAATACACAACTTCATAGATAAGCAACAGCTCAAGAACTTCATAGACTCAAAACCAACTTTAGAAGGACTGAAGTAGCTACTGTAAGATAAGACAAACCCTAAAATGCAACAAACTTATTAAAGAAGATGGCACAAAATCCTATGACAATAATCTCTCTCAATGTCAATAGCCTAAATGCACCAATTAAGAGACACAGAGTGGCAAATGGATCAAAAAACTGAATCCAACATTCTCCTACCTACAAGAAACATATCTGAATAATCAGAGCAAACACAGACTAAAAGTCAGAGGCTGGAAGACAATTCTTCACGCAAACAACTCTTTGAAAAAGGCTGGGGTGTCCATATTAGTATCTGACAACATAGACTTCAGGCTGAAAAAGGTTAGAAGGGACAGTGAAGGCCATTTCTTAATAATTAATGGATATGTATATCAGGAAGAAATTATACTTCTAAACATATATGCACCCAATGAGGGGCCAGCAAAATACTTAGAACAACTGCTAATAGACTTCAAAGAAGACATTGACAGTAACACAATAGTAGAGACTTCAACACTGCTTTATCAACTATTGATAGATCAACAAGAAACTCACCAAGGAAATACTGGCCCTGGAGGAAGAAATGGAAGAAAAAGGACTGTTGGATATACACAGAACTTTTCATCCCCAAAAAAAGTTTTATACACATTTTTCTCCAGTGCACATGGAACATTCTCCAAGATAGACCACATGCTGAGCCACAAAGCATCACTTGTCACTTGTATCACTTGTCCTCCTGTTCAACAATTTGCTCGAGCGGGTCCCAGTAATATCACCATTTGTTGGAAATGAGGTTCATTATTCTTACTGTTTTTGGCATACAAATACACCACGGGTAGTTGGCCAGGCTCTGCAGTGGCTCTGGGTTCGTCCAGAGGCCCAGTCTTTTTCTATGTCAGACCATGAATCATTTAGGACCCACGGGGCAGAGCCCTGGGCGTAGACAAGCCTATGTCCTGTCTACTACCGGCTAATGCAGTTGGGCACTGCAGATAGAAATTGTGTCAACTCATTCTTCAAAGAAATTGACCAAACACTCCTGAAATTTGTATAGAACAATAAACCCCCCAAGGATAGCTAAAGCAATCCTCGGGAAAAAGAATATGGGAGGCATCACCTTTCCCAACTTCAAACTGTATTACAAGGCAGTAGTAATTAAAACAGGGTGGTATTGGAATAAAAACAGACCCGTGGACCTATGGAATAGAATTGAGTATCCTGACACCCACCCTCAAACACATGATCATTTAATCTTTGATAAAGGTGCAAAGAGTCCAAAATGGAGTAAGGGAAAGCCTCTTCAACAAGTGGTGTTGGGAAAACTGGGCAGCAACATGTAAAAAAAATGAATTTGGACCTGTGTCTAACATCATGCACAAAAATCAGATCAAAAAGGATTAAAGATCTCGATATCAGACTTGGAAATGAGGTCTATAATTGTTACTGGTATTTGGCATATCAAATACGACACGGGTAGCTTGCCAGGCTCTGCTGTGCGAGAGCATACTCTGGTAGGCATCTCTAAGACATTTATTGATGAAACACGTGACTGCAAATGGCTGCGCGAGCTGGGCTGTGATAGGCTGGTCTGCTGGGTGGAGTTCTGATGAGAGGGAAGTCCGGATGTGGAAAATGTAGGCCCTCATGGAGTGGGGGGTTTCTCTGGCTTGTTGCGAGGCTCTGCTGGGGTGGTGGGCCAGGGGCTAGAACCCGCCATCCCTCCTGGGTGTCTCGTGAGTGGCTGGGCACAGGGAGAGCCAGTAGCAGCTCTGCCCCATGTCTGTGAGTCTCAGACAATACAGCGCACGCACGCAAAGCAAATTTATGTCAACGCCTTATTTACAACAATAAATCTTAAGTCCTGCTAGATCATGTGCCACAGCTTCATTTTAAAAGAATACTCATATACTTTAACCTTTATAGAGGTTAAGAAACAAAGACTTAACCTCTATAAAAGATGTTTCTTCTTAACCTTCGAGCAGTATATTCTGATGTTCCCACTAACCCGAACACAAATAAATCCCAAATACTAAAGAACACTCTAACTCTGCACTCCCACCCCCCACACACACGAATCCTGCCTATTAGGCACCTATAGATTTATCCAGAAGCTTTTCCTTCTTTACTTTGTTTTGTCTTTATAGACCTCATTCCCATGACCGGATGGAATGGTTTGAGGCTCTTTATGTTCCTGGAGCAAGCAGGTGCTCTTGGGCTCTACTTGCATGAGACAGGGCATATGGAGATGTTACTGGTGCCCGCTCGAGCAAATCGATGATGAACGGGAAGACAGTGATAGTGACAGTGATATCAGACTTGAATCCATAAAAGTACATTGAAGAAAATATAGGAAAAACCCTCCACAACATTGAAGCAAAAGGCATCTTCAAAGGTGAAACATCACTAACAAAGCAACTAGAAGAAAAGATAAACATATGGGACTACATGAAACTAAAAAGCTTCTGCACCTCAAAAGAAACAGCAACTAAGATAGAAAGACAGTCCACAGAACGGGAAAGAATATTCACCCAATACCCATCTGATAAGGGGTTAATATCCAGGATATATCAGGCTTGTTGTGAGGCTCTGCCAAGGTGGTGGGCCAGGGCTAGAACCCGCCATGCCTCCCGACTGCCTCATGAACGGCTGTGCACAGGGAGAGCAAGGAACAGCTCTGCCCCATGTGTGAGAGTCTCTGGACCAGCATACCTGGGCCGGATTGGGGAAAACGGTGCTGCAGGGTGGGTGCGGTGATCCGGGCTGTGATGGACTGGTCTGCTGGGTGGAGTTCTGACGAGAGGGGAAGTCCAAAAGTGGAAAATGGCGGCGCCCGTGGAGTGAGGAGGGGTGGTCTGGCTTGTTGTGAGGCTCTGCCAAGGTGGTGGGCCAGGGCTAGAACCCGCCATGCCTCCCGACTGCCTCATGAACGGCTGTGCACAGGGAGAGCAAGGAACAGCTCTGCCCCATGTGTGAGAGTCTCTGGACCAGCATACCTGGGCCGGATTGAGGGAAAAAGCTGCTGCAGGGTGGGTGTCGGTGATCCGGGCTGTGATGGGCTGGTCTGCTGGGTGGAGTTCTGACGAGAGGGAAGTCCAAAAAGTGGAAAATGGCGGCGCCCGTGGAGTGAGGAGGCGTGGGCTGGCTTGTTGTGAGGCTCTGCCGAGGTGGTGGGCCAGGGCTAGAACCCCTCCTCACTCCACGGGCGCCGCCATTTTCCACTTTTGGACTTCCCTTTGTCAGAATTCCACCCAGCAGACCAGCCCATCACAGCCTGCGTGCGCGCCGCTATGCGGGCACGTGGTTCATCAATAAATGCTTTATTTGGAGGTGTTTAAAAGAGTTTGCCTCCCGCTCGGCAAGCCTGGCAAGCTTCTCGTGTTGTATGTGATATGCCAAATTCCAGTAACAATTATATTAGGTCATTCCCATGACCTAATATAATGGTTTGAGGCTCTTTATGTTCCTGTAGCAAGCCGATGCCCCTGGCTCTACTGGCATGAGACAGGACATATGGAGATATTACTGGTGCCCGCTCTAGCAAATAGATGATCAACGGGAAGATCGTGATCGTGATCGTGATATATCAGGCACTGGTAGATCTTTACAAGAAGAAAACAAAGAACCCCATCAAAAAATGGGGAGAAGAAATAAACAGAAACTTCAACAAGGGAAGAAATTCGAATGGCCAAAAAACATATGAAAAAATGCCCATCATCACTAATCATCAGAGAGAAGCAAATCAAAACAACAATGAGATATCATTTTACACCACAGAGACTGGCACATATTCAAAAGAGCAAGAACAAGTGCTGGCGTGGATGTGGGGAAAAGGGGACACTCATCCATTGTTGGTGGGAATGCCTAGCTGGTACAGCCTTTCTGGAAAACAATATGGACATTCCTCCAAAGACTAGAAATTGAACTCCCATTTGACCCAGCCATACCATTCCTGGGAATATACTCTGGGAATCCAAAAATATGCAGCGGAAACACCATCCCTACTTTTATGTTCATAGCAGCATTATTCACAATAGCTAGAATCTGGAAACAACCACTATGCCTGAGAACTGATGACTGGATAAAGAAGCTTTCGTACATCTACACAATGGAATACTATGCAGCTGTTAGGAGAAATGAAGTTAAAAAGTTTGCCTATAAATGGATGGACATGGAGAAGATGTCAGTGAAATTAGCCAGAAGGAGAGAGACAGATACAGAATGACTGCATTTATCTGCATAACATAAATATATATATGTACATATTATTATACAAATATCCAAGGTCAAGTAAAACATGTATCAGGAGGTCTTGTCAAAGGTGGAAATTACCACAAACATGTGGGAGTCAGAGGCTAGGTAAGACAAAATGGAACAGTGTGCTAACAATTGTCGAAAGTGCTAATACCAACCTAGAACTGAGCATTAAATAGAGGCAAAATGATACACATGACAACCCTTTAATGTATGTTCTGTAATCCATAGTCTGGAAGGGAAGGAAAAGAGAAAGAGAGAAAGGGAAAGAGATAAAAAACCTGCCATGGAGACGGGCTGGGGAGGGGGGGAGTGAACCGGGGACATTGGTGGTGGGAGATGTGCACTGGTGGCGGGATGGGTGCTGGAACACTGTATGACCAAAACCCAAATATGACTTTAATTGTATATCTTTGAAATTGTATATCTCACTGTGGTATAATAAAATACTTTAAAAAAAAAGAAATTTTGTCAACTATCTTCTCAGACCAGGATGCACTGAAAATGGAAGTTAACCACACATAGAAACAGGGACTCAAACCAAACACCTGGAAATTGAACAGCTCACTGCTGAACTACCAGTGGGCCATAAAAGAAATCAAAAGAGAAATCCAAAGATTCCTGGAAACAAATGAAAATCAAGACACAAACTATCATAACTTGTGGGACATCGTGAAAGCAGTGTTAAGAGGAAAGTTCATAGCTCTGCAAGCATTCATCGGGAAAAAAGAAAGGGCCAACATAAATAACCTGACTTCACAACTCAAATTTTAGAAAAAGACGAACAGAAGGAACCAAACTCAGGCAAAAAGAAGGAAATAATAAAACTTAGAGAGGAAATAAATTAGCTGAAAACCCAGAAAGCAGCCCAAAATATTAATGAAAACAAGAGCTGGTTCTTTAAAAAAAATAAACAAGATCAACAAACCATTCATAAGACCTGTAAGGGAAAGGGAAAGAAAGAACCCAAATAAATAGAATCAGAAATGAAAAGGGGGACATCATAACAGAAACCACAGAAATCCAAAAGATCATCAGAGATTACTTTGAGAGCCCGTATGCCACAAAACATGAGAACCTGAAAGAAATGGATAAATTCCTGAAGCCCTATAAACTCCCAGGGCTGAAACAAGAAAACTTGCAATACTGCAATACCTGAATAAGCCTATCACCATCGAGGAAATTGAAATAGTAATTAAAAGTCTGCCCAAACACAAAAACCCCGGTCCAGATGGATTTACTAGTGAATTCTTCCAAACCTTCAGCCAGTCATTTTCAAGCTCTTCCAGGAAATAGGAGAAACAGAAACACTCCCAAATAGCTTCTACAAGGCACATACCACCCTGATACCCAAAGCAGGCAGAGAAAACACAGAAAAAGAAAACTACAGACCAATCTCCCTGATGAACACAGACGCTAATATCTTCAACAAATCATGTTCTAGAATATATTACAATCTGCAATGTGTAAGAAAGGGAAGTGAGAAGAAGAGAGAGAGAGAAAGAGAGAGAGAGAGAAAGGAGATCAAGAACCTGCCATAGAGGCAGTCTGGGGGGGTAGGGGTAGGGGGGACATTGGTGATGGGAGATGGGCAGTGGTGAAGGGATGGGTGTTGGAACACTGTAGAACCAAAATTCAAACATGAACATCTTGCAATTGTATATCTAGCAGTGGTATAATAAAATATTTTTTAAAAGATCCCATTTACAATTGTGCCACAGAAAATCCATATACCTAGGAATCAGCTTAACAAAGAGTGTAAAGGACCTGTACAAAGAAAACTATAAAACCCTGCTTAAAGAAATAAAAGGAAGACGGGGCTGGAGCGATAGCCCAGCGGGTAGGGCTTTTGCCCTTGCACCCCCGGCCCATGCCGGCCTGGGTTCGATCCCGGGCATCCCATATGGTCCCCGAGCACCGCCAATATTAATTCCTGAGTGCAGAGCCAGGGAGTAACCCCTGAGCATCGCCGGGTGTGACCCAAAAAGAAAAAGAAAGAAAGAAAGAAAGAAAGAAAGAAAGAAAGAAAGAAAGAAAGAAAGAAAAGAAAGAAAAGAAAGAAAGAAAGAAAGAAAGAAAGAAAGAAAGAGAAAAGAAAGAAAGAAAGAAAGAAAGAAAGGAAAGAAAGAAAGAAAGAAAGAAAGAAAGAAAGAAAGAAAGAGAAAAGAAAGAAAGAAAGAAAGAAGACATGAGGAAATGGAAACACATTCCCTGTTCATGAATTGGGAGAATCAACGTTGTCAAAATGGTAATACTCCCTAGAGGCTTTATACAGATTCAATGCAGACCCTATAAGAATACTCACGACCTTATTCAAAGAAATTGATCAAACACTCCTGAAATTTGTATGGAACAATAACCCTCACAGATAGCTAAAGCAATCCTTGGAAAAAGAAGATGGGAGGCATCACCTTTCCTAACTTCAAACTGTACTACAAAGCAGTAGTAATATAAACAACATGGTCACTTGATCACTTGACATCCCGTTATTCATCGATTTGCTCGAGCAGGCGCCAGTAAATTGCCAGGGTCAATTTCCATTTTACCCTATCACGTGCCAGTGTAGCCCAATGGCATCTGCTTGCTTCAGGAATACAAAGAGCCTCAAACCGTTTGTTCAGGGTCTTGATGAAGGTGGGTGGCCACTTGATCTTTTGACATCCCATGGGATCCAGTCGGTAAGGGCTCTAGTCCAGCGATCGTCTCCAAATCGCATTACATGTCCAGCCCATCTGATTTTCGATGCCGTGGCAAACGAGACAGTGTCCCTTACTCTGGAACAGTGATGGAGGTCAGAGCTCTGGATTCCTTCTTTCACTTGTTGAGGCATGATATTCCAAGCATAGCTCTTTCGATTCCTCAAAAGAAGCATAGCTCTTTTCGACGTCTTGATGAAGACGTCTGACCATCTTGTAGGTGGGCAGCCATGTAGAAGGATCACTTCCTTCTACAAGGAAGTGATCATTGATGTCAAAAGAGGGGTTCGGCAGGGTGATACCATTTCACCAGAACTCTTTAGCGCCACCCTCGAGAACATCATGCGACAATTAGAATGGGAAGGAATGGGAGTGAAGATAGACGGTGAGGCAACTACACCACCTCCGCTTCGCTGATGGCATTGTTCTAATAACACCAAACATTAGCCAAGAGGCACAAATGCTGGCTGACTTTGATGGGAAATGTGGAAAGATAGGTCGACAGCTGAATCTCAACAAAACTATGTTCATGAAAAATGAACTAGTTCCAGAGGCCCCATTCAGTCTCAATGGAACAAACATCTCTAAATGCAGCAGTTACGTGTACCTAGGTCGAGAAGTCAACATGATGAACGACCTAAAACCTGAGCTGCACAGGAGGAAGAGAGTGGCATGGAATGCCTTCAAAAGCATTGAAGAAATAACTAAAAAAGACAAAAAAAAAAACTCCGGCTCCAGGCACATCTCTTTGACTCCACCATTCTCCCTGCATTAACATGCGCCTCAGAGACCTGGGCCCCTACGAAAGCAGGATGAGAATGCTATTCGGGTCTCCCAAAGAGGAATCGAAAGAGCTATGCTTGGAATATCACGCCTCAAAAAACAAGTGAAAGAAGGAATCCAGAGCTCCGACCTCTGTTGCAGGACTCCTAAGGGCCGCTGCATCTGTTCTGGATAGCCTCCCGCAAATCACTCCGTAGATAAGGGGGTAGTCTAAATGTGGCAGTTTATCCGACCATGTATGCTGTACTAGCTGGTATAAATATTCTCCCATGCTATCACAATCATCGTGGGACTAGCTAGATCTTACCAGCATATTAGCCTGGCCATGTAGGACACCTAAGTAATTAGACCAGAGAGAAATGCTGTTTGCTTCCAAGCAAACAAGCATGGCTCCCCTGATATACTCAAAGGCAACTAAAATATAAAACTACAATGAAGTAGAGGAGACTTGTGAAGGCTTGGAGAAATATTTAACTGGCATTGGTGTTGGCCAAGGTACAGAGACATGCCATCTCAGAAACCCCCCTTCTCTACACTACAAAAGCATTCCTAAGCAGATTTCGGCTCAAAACATTAGCACAGTAAAGGCCCTAGGTGAGGTGCAGGGAGGGGATTACCTAAGGGCATTGGACCCTCCCTGCTTTCCATAACAGTGGGAGGAAGGTCTGAGTTACAAGGATATAAACTAGCCGGTTCCGCTCTCGCTTCCTTCTTCCTTGTGGGATCTCTCTCCTTGTGAGCGTTCATTCCCCTTGGAAGCTTTTACACGTGGTGGTCGCCATCTTGGCCTACACGTGGCTGGGGTTCTAGCCTGGAATCCTAAGCATCGGGTTTTTCCTTTTGCTGATTTGTATGCCTGAACCTGTGATAAGTAAAGCCTTTTAAAACTGCATCGGATTCCTGAGTTTTCATCCGTTCCTCGCCCGCCCGGAGGTAGAAGGGAACTTCGCTTCCCGGCACTGTCGGGGACCCGGCGGAGCCACCCGACAGACCTCCATCGCTGTTCCAGAGTAAGGGACACCGTCTCGTTTGCCAAGGCATCGAAAATCAGATGGGCTGGACATATAATGCGATTTGGAGGCGACCGCTAGACTAGAGCCGTTACCGACAGGATCTCATGGGATGTCAAAAGATCAAGTGGCCGCCCACCTACAAAACATGATATTGGAACAAAAACAGACATGTGGACCTATGGAATAGAGTTGAATATATCCTGACACGCGTTCTCAAATACATGATCATTTGATCTTTTGATAAAGGAACAAAAAGTACAAAATGGAGCAAGGAAAGCCTCTTCAACAAGTGGTGCTGGGAAAATTGGGCAACTACATGTAAAAAAATGAATTTGGACCTCTAACACCATGCACAAAAATAAGATCAAAATGAATTAAAAATCTCAATATCAGACCTGAATCCATACAGTACGTGGAAGAAAATATAGGAAAAAATCCTCCATGACATTGAAGCTAAAGGCATCTTCAAAGGTGAAACATCACTAACAAAGCAACTAGAAAAAAAGATAAACATATGGGACTACATGAAACTAAAAAGCTTCTGCACCTCAAAAGAAACAGTGACCAAGATACAAAGACAGTCCACAGAATGGGAAAGAATGTTCACCCAATACCTATCTGAAAGGGGTTAATATACAGGATATATCAGGCACTGGCAGAACTTTACAAGAAGAAACAGCCAACCCCATCAAAAAATGGGTAGAGGAAATTAACAGAAACCTTGATACAAGGAAGAAATTCAAATGGCCAAAAGGCATATGAAAAAATGTTCATCATCACTAATCGTCAGAGAGATGCAAATCAAAACAACGAGATATTATCTCACACCACAGAGACTGGCACATATCCAAAAGGGCAAGGACAACAAATGCTGGCGTGGATGTGCTGACAAAGAAAATTTCATCTATTGTTGGTGGGAATGTTCGACTGTACAGCCTTTTGGAAAACAATATGGACATTACTCCAAAGACTAGAAATTGAGCTCCCCAAGCAACAAAGTTATGAAATTTGCCTTAAATGGATGGACATGGAGAGGATCATGCTGAGTGAAATTATTCAGAGGGAAAACGACAGATATAGAATGACTGCATTTACTTGCCGGATATAAAAAAAATAGCATGATACCAATGCTCACCGTAGAACTGAGCACTGAAAGTAGGCAAAAAGCATGTACATGACAACCTCTAACTATGTATTGCAAGCCATAGTGTGTAAAAAAGAAGGAAGAGGGTGTGTGTGTGTGTGTGTGTGTGTGAGAGAGAGAGAGAGAGAGAGAGAGAGAGAGAGAGAGAGAGAGAAATTGCCTGCCGTAGATGCAGGCTGGGGGGGAAGGGGAAATCATGGGACATTGGTGGAGGGAAATGGGCACTGGTGGAGGGATGGGTGCTGGAACACTGTATGACTGAAACCCAAATATGAACACTTTTAGTAACTGTTTATCTCACGGTTGTATAATAAAAAATATTTTTTAAAGTGGCTGTAGGGGCGGAGCGATAGCACAGCTGGTAGGGCGTTTGCCTTGCACCGCGGTCGACCGGAGTTCAATCCCCAGCACCCCATATGGTTCCCAAGCACCGAAGGGAGTAATTCTTGAGCAAAGAGCCAAGAGTAACCCCTGAGTATTGCTGGGTGTGATCCAAAAGGGGGGAAAAAGTGGCTGTAAAAATTAAATCACCATTATGGGGTTTGGTAGACTAATCCAGAACACTGATCACAAGACAATAAAGCCCCCTGCTGGTTGGAAGCGGTTGCTAGTAAATCATAAGTAGGGGTAACCACCGAATCACGCACAATTAGCTCTCAGTTCTAGCAGATTAGAAAGAGATGCAAACCCACTCAGATTGCAAGGTGGACTATAAGGTTGCTGTACACTGAGCAAATTAGGGGAGCAATGATCACTAGAGGTGACGTCTGCTAAATGCTTTGGAGATCTGAAGAAAAGGATAGGGCCTAAATTCCATCCCTGACACCACATGGCTTCCCGACCACAAGTATAACCCTGGAAGTCCCCAAGCACACCCCTGGGCGCTTACTCCTGGCTCTGTGCTCAGCGGAACCCGGAGTCTGTGGCCGTAGTGCAAGGCAAATGCCTCACCTACTCTAAAATTTAAGTTTTACCTGTTCATAAAAATAAAACACCTCATTGAATAGCTTCTTAAATGTGCTTCGGAACAAATAAGTTTTTTCAAAATCAAGTCCCAAGTCAGAGCCGGCGAACCAGAGGCCCCGCCCCCGCCCGCTCTTGACACGCCCCTGGGGAGGCCACGCCCACCGGAAGGCTATTGGCCACGCCCACTCCCGCGTCTATTGGCCGTTGGTTCTCTTCGCACGCCTTCTCCTTCCTTCTCAGCCCTCCTCTTCCGGCGTTAAAGGTGTCACGTGCCCGGATATGGGAAGTGGAGAAACGGCCGCTTTGGGTGCCAACTGAGAGGCGCGTCTTACTAGCGGTAGCCGCCCAGCCCCAACCTCCGCCTTAGAGGACCGCCTGGGCGCAGCGGGCTCGGTCCGGCCTTGCGGTAAGCCTGGGGCCGCGGCTGCCCATCGTCCTGGCGGCGGCCACGAGACGCGGGGCGGGCGGGCCCAGCGTGGACGTCTCCCGGCCTCGCCGCCCGCTCTGCGCCCGGGTTGGGCTCCTGGGCTCGCCGCGGGGGGCCTTTCCCTGCCCGCCCAGAGTGGCGAGCCCTCCCCTGGCCGGCGATCTGCACGAGTCCTTTCCGCGTCCGCGCCCTCCCCCAGCCTGTTTCGTCCCGCGTTTCCTTCCGGGCGTGGCAGCGACCTGCTCGGCCCAGAGTGCTTCCCCGGCCCGCCCCGGGCTTGCTGCTGGATGACAGCTTTCCACGTGCTCGGGGCTCAGTAGCAGCAAAGGCCCAGCCCGCTGCCCTGACCAGTCCTTCGTCCAGCCCGCGCGGTAGGCAGGGACTGGCCGCCTCGGAGACGTGCCCTCTGAAACCTCGAGGTAGTTTTCAAAGCCCACTAGTGATTTCCTCAGTGCCTTCGAGCGCTGCAGCAAGCACTGGAGACTTGATGGCCCAGCCCTTGGGTGGCGAATGCTCTTGGAGGCGTGGTCTTCTGTTGGAGGACAGGTTCAGCTAACCTGGGAGCTTTGTTGCTTTGCTCAGCCCAGCTTAATCTACTTAAGCCAAGGTTCATTCTAATGAGACCTCTCTTCTATGTAAACACTGCTAGAGGGTGTGGCAGTTACAGAAGTCACCATTGATTGAATAACTTCTGACTTATACATCTACTAAGACTTCTATGTTTTCTAGATTAGGCACAGCTCCTCTTTATACCCACCGCACCCAACATGGGGACGAGTTAGATTTACCAGGAGACTACCACCCTGGCTACGCTTGAGACTAAAGGAAGACTATAGGAAGGATCATACTAGTTTGCTCTAAGCAGGCTAGAGTGACCCTTTTAGTACACGAGAACAAGATACTCAGAATCACCCTGGTGCAGATAATAATAAGAAGGACCTTGTGGGTACCATCTAGATTACATGAAGCTCATGAAGTTAAGATGTATTACTTTATACCAGCCCCCTCTCTCCAGTGTTTTACATAAGAGATAATCTTGGTAGAAAGGATTAGACTTTGGCATAACCTTTGTTTATACCTGCAATAGGGCGTGGCACTACACTCTGTTTAGAGTTCTTTGTTGACATGACCCTCCCGGTTGGATTACTTTGGTGTATATAAGGGGGCTGACTTGAGGCCCCTTCACACTTCACTTTTTACCTTTTGGGCCTTCTAGCTTTCGGATTTTGGCTCCTGTGGCTTTTGGCTCCCTCAGCCTTGTGGCTTTTTGCTCTTTGGCCTTTTGCTCCTTCTTTTTGGGTAGTACTCCTCTCAAGTGAGATCCTTTCTCTTTGGTGGGAGATTTAGGCTCTTTTGTATGGTCTAAGTTCAGACCAGAGCTAGAGTTCGTTCATTATATTGGATTGCTGTGGAAGTGCTTTTGTACTATTAAAAGTCTTTTTGGAACTGCACCAGACTTCGTGAGTTTTCATCTGTTCCCCCAGCGTCCTCGGAGGTAGAAGAGAACTTCAGTCCTGACACTGTCGGGGACCCCGGTGGCATTCCCGACAGTCTTCAGTCTTTGGGAGCACTGCACTGACCTGAGCACGGCCCGGCACCAAGTAGGGGTCAATTTTTTTTGTTCTGCTGTAGTTTATTGGGTCACACCGGGAATGCTCAGGGTCACTCCTGGCTCTGCATTCAGGAATTACTCCTGGCGGTGCTCAGGGGACCATATGGGATGCCAGGGATCGAACCCAGGTCAGCTGCATGCAAGGCAACAAGCCCCTACCTGCTGTGCTATCGCTCCTGGATCAGTATTTTAGAGTCACTCACTTTCGATATGCCTAATTCCTTTATGAGGTGTTTTCAGTCTTTTTTTTATTGAATATTTTATTATACCACCGTAAGATCACTGTCACTGTATCACTGTCTTCCGTTGTTCATCGATTTGCTCGAGCGGACCCCAGTAACATCTCCATATGTCCTGTCTCATGCTAGTAGAGCCCGAGGGCATCTGCTTGCTCCAGGAACATAAAGAGCCACAATCCATTCTGGAATGAGCTCTATAATTGTTACTGGTATTTGGCATATCAAATACAACACGGGTAGCTTGCCAGGCTCTGCCGTGCAGGTAGCATACTCTTGCAGTCATCTCTAAGCCGGACTGTGATAGGCTGGTCTGCTGGGTGGAGTTCTGGCGAGAAGAGAAGTCGGATGTGGAAAATGGAGGCCCTCATGGAGTGGGGGTTGTCTGGCTTGTTGCAAGACTCTGCTGGGCTGGCGGGCCAGGGCTAGAACCCGCCATCTCTCCTGGGCTCCTTGTGAGCGACTGGGCACAGGGAGAGCAAGTAGCAGCTTGTAAGATATCACCACCGTAAGATATACATTAAAACGTTGTTCATGTTTTGGAGGTTTCGGTCACAGTGTTCCAGCACCCCGCCCTCCACCAGTGCCCATTTCCTAACACCAATGTCCCCAATTCCCTCCCTCCTCCTCCCATAACCTGCTTAAATGGCAGGTTCTTTATCTCTTTTCTCTCTCCCTCTCTCTCTTTTCCTTCTCTTACACATTGTGGGTTGCAATACATACACTTAGAGGCCATTGTGTGCATTTTTTTGCCTGTATTGAATGTTCAGTTCTTGGTTGGTATTAACCCTTTCAACATTTATTCACAAATGTTCACTTCTCTGTCTTACCTAACCTCTGACTCCCACACGTTTGCGGTAATTTCCACTTTTGGTAAGACCTCCTGATCCACGTTTCACCTGACACTGGACTTTGGTGTCATGATATGTGTATATATATATATTTATGTCATGCAAATCCTTTTTGTTTTACCACTTTCCAGACATATACACCCGACGTTGCTTTTGGCTGCGGTGCGCTAAATGTTAGCCACTGTTAGTCAGCAGACTGTTTGGTTTATTTTACTGTTCAGCTCGGGTTCTCTCCAGAGGTATGTGTTGAGTTCCTATTATGAAAGAATACAGAAGCATTGCTCCGGACCCCCCTTCCCTTCCCTTCTTTCTTTCCCCACTTTCCTCCCACCGTGCTCAAAGAGTTCTTAAGATCCTGAAGTTTATGATCTCATGAAGCAATTAGACAGCAAGTGCTTTGATTGTTTAGTAAATGCTGTAAGTGCTATAGCAGTTGAAAGGGGAGATCAATTTGGATTAAGACCTTTATTGAATCAACTCCCTATAAACCATGGTGTACTTAGGGCTTGGAGAGGAAAGAGATAATACTCCCTGCGTGGGAAAGTACCTAAGAAAAGACTTGAAAGCCTGGAAAGACAACGGTTGGAGTGGAAAGTTTGTATTTGGGGACATTAGGCAAATGTATCGAACTAGGAGATGTATGTTGTGATGAAAGCTCCCTTTTAATATTTATGCACTGCTTGGGGATTCAGATAACTTGCAAAGAGCTAAGCAGAGCCTTCAGTGGTATGTTAAGTAGATGTAGTTGTTAGGAACCTGGGTTAGTATTTTGTCAATGGGAACAGAATTGAATTGTTTGGATTCAGGAACACCCACTGAAAGGCAGCAGATTCCGTGTTCACTTGGAGGGGGAATTGAGTGTTTTGAGCCTGGACAAACCTGCTTGCCGATTGGAGAGACGGGAAGGTGGGGAAACCATAGGGACGCCTAGAGTTTTCGTATCTTTTGGTACGATCATTTAGGTTTATTAATTTTCTGTGTCTTGAGGTTTTTGAATGCAGAAATGAATAATAAATTGTCCGATTACCTACAAAGAACTACTTTAATGGAAATATAGCTAACTGAACAATATTTTTAGTGCTATGTTACAGAGTATAGGGGAAATGTTAAGTAGAAAAAACACAGGCCCTCATTCATGTAAAGTCTGCGCTCTATTACTGAACTACATCTCTAGCCTCAGAAATCCCCTTTGTGTGGTTTCTTCACAGAAGAAGTGTTTGGGGTGGGGAGGTTGTTGTTGTTTTGTTTGTTTTTAAGCAAGATCTTAAGGTAATAGTTGGAATTTCCCATGGATAAGGGAATTCCAGGAAATCACATAAACAAAAGCCCAGTGATAAAGAAGTAATCACTATCACTATCCTCCCATTGATCGTCTATTTGCTAGAGCGGGCACCAGTAATATCTCCATATGTCCTGTCTCATGCTAGTAGAGCCCAAGGGCATCTATTCACTCCAGGAACATAAAGAGCCTCAAACCATTGTATTAGGTCATGGGAATGAACTAATATATTGTTACTGGTATTTGGCATATCAAATACAACAGGGCAGCTTAAACTGGCTAGTATTGAGCATGGTCAAGGATTAGCGGGAGTAGACTTCTGACAGTGTTTAGGCCCTTGGATTGTTTCAAGGATTATTACGTGAATATTTTTGTAATAGCCACATGGAATTTAGGATGAAGGAAGAGTATGATTGGAGAAAAACTTCTCAGGAAGAGTGGTACTTGATTGACTGTTCTCTGCAGGATAGATGGTGAAGTCTTTGCAGAAGAGAACGCTGACAGAGTTGGAGCTGATGGAGAGACTAAGGCTTTGTAGCAACATTTTGAGTAAGGGAAAAGGAACCACCAAAGGAAGTGCTAAGAGAAAAGCAATCCCACACAAACACTTTGTTGTTTTATTACAAATATCTATTTGTTACCTCTGGCCCAAGAGAAGTCCCGAAGAAACATAATTGGGGTCTGACAAAACAGATGACCCAGACTTAACGAGTAAAGCAAACGAAGGGAAAGGAGTAAGGCGTAAAGGAGCAGTCATTTCTCAGCTCCTGCCCACAGCCCTTGCAACCATAATCATTTCTGTATCAAGATTTGTCTACTCGGGATGTTTCCTGTAAATTGAATCATAGAATGATAGGTGGTTCTTTATAACTGGCTTTCTCAT